>JAKSZP010000526.1:0-64335 GCA_022478985.1 Massospora cicadina
GGATGCTGGGGTATTGGGTGGTTGGGGATCGGCAATGGGGTTTGGTTGGCTGGTGGGTGGGGGTTGGATGGATGCCCAAAATCTTGGCAAAAATCAAAAAAAAACTTTTGCAGATTTTCCCAAATTTTGGGGCCAGACCAGGTCGATGGTACTGATCTGGGCCTTGACCATTTGAGTCAGGCAGCTCATGTGGTTCAGATTTCCCAGATTCATCCCAGGGGGCTGTGGCCTTGGTGCTCAGTTGTCCGCAACCTGGTACAAACTCTTGATTTGATTGTCTACGCAATCTGAACTTCCTGGATCTGTTCTAGGGGGTAGGGGCAACTGGTCCAAGTCACTTGTGGCCTAGTTCAAAACCTGAATTTAGTTCTGATCTGATTTTTGGACCTGACCAGTCCAGACTGGCTCCAATAGCCCAGAATTTTCAGACTGGACTCCAATACTCACACTGGCTGTTTCTTCAAAATTTTGGTAAGTTTCCCCTGGTGAGTGAGGGGTCCCAGGGGCCCGCCCATAGCCCCTAACCTGCATAATCTCCTGGCAGGTCCCTCTATTAATTTTACCAGGGTTGGGGAGGGGGGAGGGGAGAGATCTGAATATCTCTAGGTGGAAGGGCAGTCATCCAGTGCTCATCAACCACGTGCACCAGGTCGCTCAACTGTGACAGGGGGTCCACTTGGGCCTTTAGTCCCCTTTTGGTCCAAAATGGATGCTGCTCCCTATCCAGTTGTAGGGGCTGGTTTTCAAGACTTACACCCTAGAGGTATCAATACCAGCATCTGGCCAAGTGAAAAGTTCATCAATTTATGCAATAAATCTTCAATAAATACCTTTTAAATTCAAGATATATTCTCTTAATTCCCTTTTATCTGGTTTTTTATCAGTAAGATCTTATCAAGAGTGTCAACAAACTGTTAGGACAGAAACTACCAGCTTGTATCATTTTCTGAATCAGTAGAAGCTCCCAAATATACAGAAAAAAGCTATCCTGAGAAAACTATGAGAGCCCTATTATTTTTATTAAGCCTATTGAGCTTCTGAATGGTTAATATACCATAAGACTCTGGCAAAAAATTAAGGATATTTCAGCTGAACTTCTTCCCAATCTAATAAGCAGTATTCTGTTGAAGAAGTGAGTGATCCTCAAATTTTTTAGTAGGCGATACAATTATATAGATTAGTATCCAGCTGAAAGTCCACAACCAAATGTATCTCTTCTATTCAGGTTATCCTTGGGATAGGTACTGGCAACCTCCCTTCAACCCACTGTGAAGGTATTGATAAACTCTCCAGATGACAAGAGAAATCCTATCCCTTCAACTCTTCCTCTAGAGTTAGCAACATTTAGATTAAAGGAACTCTTTCCTTTCAATAGAACTTAACCTACTCCCAGTAAGTTCATAAGTTTTCTAATGAAACTTCCTTTTTTTTCTCTTCTCACAGGAGCTTCAGAGATATCAACAAGCAATATTTAGCCAAAGGATATCTGATCCTTTAACTCTAATCCCACGAGTAATAAATATAACAATTGTATAACAGAATATATAATTATAAAAGTATCTGCTTTTTTGATTAAATTAAAGAAATTTATAGGGAATCTGGCACCCAACTCTTCTATTAGTGCCTCACTTGAAAATGGAATCTGTTGCCAAAGGATTAGTCCTCTGAAGTCACACCCATGAGGATCTTCCTCATCTGTCTAGTCAGATTCTGCCACCAAAATGAAATTTGACCCTTCTGGTTGAATCAACAAAATCATCTCATATTATCAATCAACCTCAGCAGATTAATCTAATTAGGATAGCAAACTGCTTAGGTAATGGGACCTTTATTTATTAACAGCAGGTCACATTACTTAAAAGATTATCCTGCAAGTTATTACTAGAAGTGTTAACACTTCAGCATCTTAATCCTAAATCCCTGAATTGATCAAAGACAAACTCTGATTGACTATTTATAAATTAATTACCAATTATTAAATTGGTAATTAAATCATACAGTATAAATATATTATTGGGGATTGTCCCTGACAAAACATTAGTAGTCTGGTGGAATCAAATCATGGCAGATTAATTAATATACCGTTAGGAATAACAAAAATAGGTATCATCTCTTATGATAGATCATATCTACTAAGGTAAATCCCCCAGTAGGCGATACAGATTGTGTCATAATCTGATTGGTATAGATATGGTCATAAAATCCAACAATTCCTTGTTAAGATATCTATTGGTTAAACTCTGACTATAAATACTATATCAAGTTAATGACCCATGATGGAAGAATCAAAGCTTAGAGAAGGTGCTTTTTGAACTTTTATCTGTTAGATTTATCTCATCTATCACCAGTTGGGACCTCTAAAGGCTTACTGGTGCATCCATCCCATTAACTTTATATATAGCATTCTTGTCAAGGTTAGCAGCAAATGATTATATAATCTTGAAAGCTGATTTATACACCAACCATACTTTTTCTATATACCAGGACATTTAACCTATGGGACAGCTAAACTAATTACATAGATACACATCCAAGCATTCTCTTACTAATTTTATCAAAAACTTGGTTTTAAACATATTGGATCCCTATCATAGATATATAGTATTCTCTCCATCTTTGCATATTGTACCGGGCATCAAAATACTATAGGTGGTCCCAGTAGGGTTATAATTTAATATTATCTGGAGTAAAATATGACAGATATGCAAGTTTGGTATATTCTACTTTTACTAAATGATCGTTTCATCTATACCATTAGCTTGGGCTCACCTAAGTAAACCTGTGTACTAAAATTATGCTACAAGTAAAAATGCTGATGCTGCTATAACATAGTAGTGCCAGATTAAAAATACATTGGTGAGGTATCTGAATTGGGGACTAACAATGGCAACACTTGCCCTACCATTATGGCCATCTCCTTTCTATTACTAACCTCTAGATACCTTACCGTTTAGCTGGCCATTCTAAGATAGTATAGTTACTAAGCAACTATGCGACAATGATGTTAACTGATATAGCTCTCCATAAGACCATACTTCTAGGATGGGAGGATTGGCTCGCAATCCTAAAGGATAAATCATCCGCTAGCAAAGCCACAGGAAACTTCAATCTAGCTTTCATCCCTAAAGGTTTGTTACAAAGTTAGAGCGGCAGTTCAAGTTTTAACTCTATGAATATTATGCTCTAAAGGTATACCCTTCATCCATTAAACTGTTATCCTGATCCTAAAGCGTATACCAAAGTGTAGATATAAGTTAAAGGTCAGCTGGCCGATGACGCCAGACACCGTAAACTCAAAGTGATGGCGACAGGGTGTCTTTAAACGTAACCTATTGCTCTAAACTGATTGCTCTAGCCACCGCATCAAATTTGTGATTCTAAGCTCAATCTAACAGCGATTGAGCATACTATTGCCCACCATCCTAAATTATTAAACTAAGCGCACCAGGGCCCAATTATTCTGAGCAAGGGTAAAAGCGATAAGCATGTTCAGATATGGTACCATCAATATAAAGGAGGTGCTTGATGTATAGGGCACAGTTGTCATAAGGGTGGGGGTTTGAAGTTATTAGCTTATGGTGACATTTAGCATGTCGTAGGTGGAGTAAAAAGCTACCACAACGTGCAAAAATAAAAGGTTGGATGCGTTCCAATAACCAAAAGGTGGATTGGTAAATTTGCACAAACCCAGATATAGCAAAAATAATTGAACAAAAGTAATACAACAAAAATAATAAAGGCGAAAAGAATAAAGCAAAAATAATAAAAGCAAAAGGAATAAGACAAAAACAATAAAAGCAAAAATAATACAACAAAAAGGATAAAAGCAAAAAGGCCCTCCCAGTAGGCGACCTATAAGATAGAAAACCGTTTACTTGCCAGCCAACCGCCCACGGAGAATAAACGAAGGTAACCTTAATCAGCCGAAACTTCAAACCCACTCAGGGCTGGGAGCGGAACCACTTCGCGACCTCGGCCAGGTTGCGCAAGGATGCCTCGACCTCGGGCCAACCGCGAGTCTTGAGGCCGCAGTCGGGGTTGATCCACATGAGCGAGGGTGGCAGGTAGCTCAGCATGGCCGCGACGCGCCCCTTCATCTCCTGGACCGACGGGACGCGAGGCGAGTGGATGTCGTACACCCCGGGGCCAATCTGGTTGGTGTAGGAGTGCACCTCGAAGGCGCTCAGCAGCTTGAGGTCCGACTTTGAGTTTTCGATGGTGAGCACATCGGCATCCATTCCCTTGATGGAGTTGAAGATGTCGTTGAAGTCCGAGTAGCACATGTGGGTGTGGATCTGGGTGTTGTCCTGGACCCCAGTGCTGGCCAACAAGAAGGCGTCAACCGCCCACTTCAAATACTCATCCCAGTCGGCGCGACGCAGGGGGAGCCCTTCCCGGATGGCGGGCTCGTCAATCTGGATGGCAGGGATTCCCGCCGACTCCAGGTCCGCCACCTCGTCGCGGATGGCAAACGCGAGCTGGTTGGCGGTCTCCTTGCGGGGCTGGTCGTCGCGCACAAAGGACCACTGAAGGCAGGTGATGGGCCCCGTCAGCATCCCCTTCATGGGCTTCTCGGTAAGGGACTGGGCGTACTTGGACCACCCCACGGTGATGGGGCGAGAGCGTGAGACATCCCCAAACACGATGGGCGGCTTAACACAGCGGGAGCCATAGGATTGGACCCAGCCGTTTTGGGTAAAGACGTGCCCTTCGAAATTCTCGCCAAAAAACTCTACCATGTCGTTCCGCTCAAACTCGCCATGCACGAGGACGTCGAGCCCCACCTCCTCTTGGAACCGGATGCACCTCTGGATTTCGCTTTTGACGAACTCGTCATACCTTTCGGGGGTGAGTTCGCCCTTCTTGAGCTTGGAGCGAGCCAGCCGGACCTCCTTGGTCTGCGGGAACGAGCCTACGGTGGTGGCGGGGAACTTGGGAAGCTTGAGCTTTTGCTGCTGGAGCTGGTGGCGCACGGAAAAGGGGTTTCGCCGCTTGAGTTGGTCAGGAGAAATGGCTTTGACGCGATCCTTAACTTCTTGACGGTGGATACGCGTTGAGGCGGCGCGACAGGCTAGGCTTTCGCGGTTGGCCCGGAGTTTTTCCTGGATAGCATCAGGGCCGTTGACGACCGCCTCCTTTATGAGAGAAAGCTCTTTCAGCTTCTCAGCCGAGAAGCTGAGCCAATCGAGGATCTCGGGGTCCATCTTGACTTCGGCCTCGATCGAGTGGGGAGCATGAAGCAAAGAGCAGGAGGGCGCGACAATGACCCGGTTGGGACCAACGGCGTCGATTGCCTTACTGACGATCTCGATGGCGCTCGCCAGATTGGCCTTCCAGACGTTGCGGCCATCGATAACACCAAGCGACACGCTGAGGTGGGGAGGCAGGCCCTTCAGCATTTCAAGTTGCTCAGGTGCCCGCACCAGATCAAAGTGGATGGCGTGGATGGGGAGCGGGGTTAGAAACTCCAAGTTGGTGTCGAGGCGCCCAAAGTATGTGGCAACGAGGATACGAGGCCCCGCCTTGGCAAGTGCCTCGTAAGCGTACTTGAAATGATCCTTGAGCGATTGAGGTTGGTCTAAAACAAGGATCGGCTCGTCCAACTGGACGTCTACGGCACCGGCCGCTTTGAGTCTGACGAGAAGCTGCTCGTATACTGGAACAAGCTTTTCGAGTAGCTGGATAGGCTGGAACGACTCGCCCTTGGCGGCTTTTCCCAGAAGCAAAAACGAGATGGGGCCGAGGATCACGGGGCGAGTTTCGATCCCGAGAGCCTTAGCCTCAAGGTATTCGTCAACAGGTTTGGTGTTGGCGAGGGCGAAAACTTGGTTGGCAGCAAACTCGGGGACGATGTAGTGGTAGTTGGTGTCGAACCACTTCTTCATCTCTTGAGCGGGGACGTCAACGGCCTCACCGTCGGGGCCGGCACTGCGCTGGAGCCCACGCCCCATAGCGAAATAGGTTTCGAGCCCGGGGGTGAGGTGGCGGTACTTGGCAGGGATGACGTCGAAGGTATGCGCCGCGTCGAGGAGGTGGTCGTAGAAGGAAAAATCGTTGGAGGGGATGATGTCGATGCCGCTACCCTTCTGTAGCCTCCAGTGGGCGGCGCGCAGCTCCTTGGCGGTTTGCTGCAGCTCGAGTTCGGTAACCTTACCAGCCCAGTAAGCTTCAACCGATTTTTTAAGTTCGCGGTTGGCGCCCATACGGGGGAACCCCAAGTTAGCGGATGAGACCATGGTTGCTGATTTTAGAGTAAGCAGCGTAAATCTAACCATAAGCTTTATTTATACCTTCCAGATGATTACGAAAGGATAATTTGATATCTAAAACTTGACAATCCAGGTGCCACCACCCCCATCTTTTAAAAGATAAAACAAATAATACCACCAGATTACATTTAATTTACACAGTTTGCTTTCCTCTACCAACCATAAATAGTCATCAGCAAGCAACTTGACTAACATCCATTTCAAACCCTACCGACAAAAAAGTAGGGCTTAACTGGGAATCGAACCCAGGGCCTCTCCCACCCTAAGGGAGAATTATACCACTAAACCATTGAACCTTGTTTCTCCTATATAATTTAATACCTTCACAATTCAATAATTCTAAAGGGCTAAATTATAAAGAGAAATACTGATTGAAGTACAATTAATTGTATATATACTAAGAATTATTAACTGTATATATACTAGGAACTATAAAAAGACCAATAGATACGTTTTGATATCTTGAGATATAGGCGATGATACAATCTAAAGATTTCTACTCAGATTACCAAATGATTACTATGACACCATCTCGAATAGGATGACGTTATCAGTCTACTATCTGAATTGGAACTGAATTATTGCACCAAATCAACTTCTTATTGGGCGCATCGACCACCAATTATACACCTTCTCCATCAAATTCAGTAGGCTTACTTTAGTACCTCGAACATCGCAATGATTGGTACGCATCAACGCTCTTTATTCAGTCACCATTTTAAATTCAATCTCTAAAAGCACGCCATCTCTAACCAAATCACCATCGGGTGACTTTCAAGCCATCTCCACCTGAAAACATTAGGGTGGATGGATGGTCGCCCAAATTTCCTATAATTCTCCGTCAAGCCTCCAGTGGTCTCAGCCAGTAAACTTCATTCCAGGTGATTTGTTTAAACCAGTAGATTATTATTTTACACAATTTCCCGTCGTAGTTCGATGAACTTTGTCAAATTAGATACTGCATGGGTTAATAAATCGATTACCCTTTTAACACCAAATCTGAAATTATTTTTCGGGGATATCGTAATAAGAAGAAACTCTAATCAGACCCATAGTAAATGTTTCCAATTATTATGTAACTGGCTAAGCTCTCATGATATAAATCTACTACAAGCTTAAATCTAAGGTATGTCATCTATCTATTATCATATAATAGCAGCCAGATTCCCATGCTTCGCTAAGGTATTTATAATTTATCAGATGATTTGAATTGATTGTTTTAGATTTTATATTATGGGTAACTATGAATTACTCGGCCAAAACCAAATAACCTATCAAATTAACCAAATAAATATAATCACTTAGAATAACTATTTTTTAAAAAATAAAGATTTAGTGGTAGCAGCAATCACCCCAATAGGCAACCAACTTATCTTTATTTTTTTATCTATATCTTAATTCAATCTTTTTGAAATAAAATAATATTAAGAGGGGATAAGAGAAAACTATGTTTTATCCAAGCTAGTATAGTTTTAAACCCTGTTACAAACCTAATCTATACCAGAGTGGCACATATTTCACCTTGCTTGGCAACCATATCTTTTATTTATTTCATCATATCTTTATTTAAATTTTTAAATAGAATAGTAAAAAGATAGGAGGGGAGAAAATGATATTTTGTCCTAGCCCGTATAGGTTTTGACCCTGTTCTGAAACAAACTCTGTAGTAGAGTGGTAGCAGGATGTATCCAGTTAGGGTACCCACCCTTGCATAGCAAACTACTAAACTCATTAAATCAATCAAATAACACCAAACTGCTAGCTGAAATGGTATTATTAAAGTTGCTCAACACCTATCTATATAGTAGATACTTCATCTAGTTTATCATATGGTTTTAGTAAGTGCTTATAAAATAATAACTGCTATATTAAATTTTTAAATTCCTAACCTATGTGATTAAAAGATACAATAAATAGCTTTCCTATATTGATTTTAAGTTTATTTTAAATTTTTGGTTAAAAATAAAAAATTAAAACCTTAACTACTTGAGAACCTAATGCTCAAGAAGAATAGACATACCAAATTTTGTCTAATAGGTTTTTAGTTTGAGAAATGATATCTTTGATATAGTTTTTTAAATTTTGATATTTATACTAGACATTTATACATAACAAAACCTAATATTAAATATAAAAAGTATATACTTTTATATATAAATCTTAGTGGGTATCTATGAACTAAAAAGTTACTACATTACAAAATTTTAAATTTCAAGTTTATGTTGTTTAGGATAAATATTGAGAATTAGCTTATATGAATAAAATTTCTTAGTTTTTGTAATTTTCTGTAATTATAATCATGTTTAAAAATCCCCTACCTACTTTATAATCCTAAACTCAAGCTGCATATACATAGCAAACTTCATAAATGTAAGTTTGTTAACTTTTTGAATAATTTTTTAATAAAAAAGTATTTGAGTTGGTTAACCTTGGGACATATCTTCTACACCAAATTTTTCTAGCCAGTTCTGGTTTCTAACCTTTACCAAAAAAAAACCTTCATGAAAGTGGAAGCAGGGTTACCCTGTGTTGGAATTTTTCAATTTTCCCAGCCTGCTAGATTACCAGGAATTTCTAGAGGAAAATTTCCTAAGGCAAAGTGAATTGGAAATTGGTTGGCCTGAGCTTCAGAGTAACTAAATTCAGGGGATTTTGGGATATTCACCTGGTCATATCCATTGGGGATTGATCTGAAAATACTTAAGATCTCATCAAATGGAGTTACCAACAAAATAGGGGCATCTGATAGTGATTAACTATCAGGTGTACCAATTGGGATTGGTCAGGTTTCATCACAAACTGATTGGGAATGAATAGCAAGTTGTGAGGCAAGTGATGCTGCCTGCAACTAGAGAATCAATCAGCTAGTGTTGACCTGCCTTAATGGGTAATAAGTCACATTGCCTAAGCAGGTCACTAACCAAATATAGTTGGTTCACTTGGATTGAGAGGAAAATGTTAGGGAAATATTTTCTGACTCTTTCTGTTTAGATCTCAGAGATCTCCAATAATGAAATCCTAGCCAGGATGGGGAAGACCATCACTGCTGATACAAGGATGGGTGATTCAATGGTAATAGCTGCCATTTCATTGAAGAGGTGTCAACCAAGCATTAGATAACCATTCCCCACTATAAATTCCTTAGGATTCACTATAATAAAAAACAGATAATACAACAGATAATTAGATCATATTACAGATATATAGTTCTAAGTTATTCATTTAGTATATAGTTTAAGGAGTAAACTATCATCAGATTCCATTGTGCTATTCTTCTCAAGGATATTATTGCTGTGTGTGATAATTGGAAGACTCTTAGAGAAAAGAGTAAAGATCTGAGCGGGGATCCAGAGAAGAAGGAAACACAATCTGGGATTGTTGCCAACTGTGTGTTGGACCAATGAGACTGTCACCAGGGAATCTCAGTGAAGATTGGGTTAGACAGAACATGGTAATTAATCCCTACAATCATGACATCACAAGTATTTAATTGGGAATACTGGCCAAGCGTTGGGATGAGATACAAGAATTCATACTCAAATATGGATAATAGTATCATACTATTATTATTTAATAATCCATTCTACTATACAACGCAGATGAAGTGCATGAGGAAACTGAACCTGTGCAGTAAAAAGGTTATTAGGGTTGTTGCCAATAATAACCCTCAAGTATATTTTTACAAGTTGGTGCTCGCTGCAGGGGTAGTTGAGTTGAAGAACTCAGAACATGATGTCCTATGAAGATGTTTCCAATTTTGGAAATAAGTTACTGAAGGAAGTAACAAAAATAGAAAGTGAAGTGGATCACGTTCATTGGCATTCACCCAGCTCAGAAGTTGAGCTCTGAGTGAAGCAAATCAAAGATACTCAAGTTTTAGAAAAAAGGACCTGCAGCCTAGATATGGAACTATCTAGCGCTGCAAGGAAATCAGTTCCACCAGACATATACTTGAGATGAATAGTATCAGCAGGGACAACTTGGGTTGAAATTAAGTCCACTGGAAATAGTCCCAAGGAACGGCAGGATCAACTCGGATTGAAATTGGGTCCACTTTAAATAGTCCTGAGCAGAGAGTGTTTAGATGAGGCATTGGATGAAATAGTAAGCAATTAATCCAGAAAATTGGATTGTTAAACCAATGAGGCTATGAAGACAAAACAGGAAATGATTGATCCAAGATAGTGAAGAAAATCATTTTGACTTAATAACACTCAACCAATGATCAGAAGTTATTGAAGATGAGTTCATCAATTCAGGAGAAATTGGATGAAGCTAAAGAGGCCAGAACAACCTGCATAATTAAGGATAGCCATGAAGGTTGAAAATCATTTTAAGGGAAAAAACGATTTGGACAATCAGATGGAACTGTTGGCTAATGGAATAAGAGGATCCAACTCATCAGTTGCCAAAGTATGAGAAAAAATTAGGACCAGTTGGGTGAATAACCAGTCAGGATTAAAGGCCTAATATTCAAGAGTATTTCCAGAGTTGGCAAGAATAGCCTATATGTAAAGAGACAGCGCTGCTGGTCATATAGGGAAGAAGGTCAATACTAATCAAAAGTATTGAGCCTAAGAGAAAATATTTGCAATGTTCACAGCGGACCTCTGAACCATTAAATGGTTATGTCCTGAGATTTTTGGTCAAGTCCTAGAAGAGGACCACTGAACCAAATGGTTGGTTAAATCTTAAGAGGATAAGATTGTGAACCATGATACCTGGTAGGTTTAAGTACCTAGAACCCAGTTTGGATGAAGGGGAAAATAAGGACCTCTGATCCTTTTTGTAGGTTGTAAGTCCCATTGCAAAAGAAAATTACAAAAAAATATATAAAATATATAAAATATCGAATTTTATGGTCTATGAGTTTTGGACCTAAGAAATAATGAGAAATCCTGTCAGGACTAAGGGAGGTCTGAAGGTGGGTCCTTCAAAGCTTGCTGAGGTGGACAGGTGAGAGGAGGACTTAACCTTAATGACAGGTTCAGAGGTCCTAATAGTTAATAGTTAGGGACTTAACCTAGGCAGGTTCAGAGGTCCCAAAAACAAAAGAATGAACTTTACAAAGAGCCTAATTAAAGGTAGAAGTGTAAAAGTTATTTTATTAATTAAATAATCAGCACCTTAAATAGTGCTAAGAAGAGAAAAGATAATATAAGGGATATAAGGAATGATTTGCATATACCCTGGTGAAATTGGGACTAGATTAGGAATTATTATTCCAAATCTTTTATAAGACAAAGGGAAGTAGGTGATAGGTAAATGTACTTATAAGATAAGTTGAAGGTAGAGATAAGGTTGAATAAAGTGAAATAAAGATTCATTCCCTACAGAAAGAATAATAGTTTCAATAGAGTTTATCATTCTGGATTATTGATTAGTGAGCAATTTGATTAATTTATCTTAAGTTTTTCCAATATTAATTGACTTTGGATGATGATAAGTAAATTTAAGTTAATAATGATTTTGGGCTTTAGGCCCAAAAAGCATCAATTGACAGATTAATAATAGTGAATATATGTTGAGATTGCCCAAAATAAATAATAAGTTGGAAGCCCCAAGTCAAGGCTTCATTTAAACTATTGAGAAACCCAACAACGCCCCCTCCAAGCCTCAACTAGGGTGCCAATTTGTTGGGTTGGTGAGATGTAAAGAGTTTGAGTATATAATCAGTGGAGTGACAGCCTTAGTCTTGGAATTAGAATGAAAGGGCTGGTTAGGAGGATAAAGGGAAGTTGATTTAGGCTTAGATTCAATCAAGTTGATAGCTAATTTGATGGAGATAGAGCCCACATCAGTGTGAAGGGATTGCGAGGTTAATGATTTAAATGCAGGTAAATTTGGTTCAAAAAAATTTAGGTTGTAAAGAGAGGAAAGAGAAATTATTGGGCAGGTAGGCGAAGGCAGGAGAATTTGAGCACAGCTTTTCATTAGTAATTAAAAGCGGTCATGAGGTAGCTTTTTAAAATCTTCTTTGATGATTTCAGAAAAACCTATGATATTAGTAAAAACCAAAGAATGATAAATAAACAATTTAGGATAAATTAAAGCAGTAATAGAGTGTGATTTGTTCTTGAGGGCACTTGGCTTGGTTGACATGAGCAAGTTGTTGGAGTTTTTGGGAGCCTCAGCAGAGAAAAACAAGTTTGGTGCCAAAGCATTTAGGTTGGCAGCTTCATTTTAATCATTAAGAGGTTCTGGCTTGGCCACCAAAATTTTACTCAAGGTCTTCTTTTTGGGCTTCAGCTTTGGTAGCAAGCATCTCCTGAAGGTAAACCTCAGTGACGGTGGTCTTGTATCTAGCCAAGAGTGCATCAACCTTTGCCATAATCTCATTCCTTTCTAGTGTAACAATTTTAAGGTCACAAACCATTTTATAAATGTTAACCATGATGTAATGGGAGGCGATTATAGCATGATTGCAGATCCTGATGGTCTGAGCAAATGTGAAGTAGTTTTTGGAGTAGGCGCGGTATTTGAGATCAGATAAATTTTGATAAACTTTTAACATGGTAGAATTGTACTCACTGGTGCACTTATCAAGCAGAACTTGGGTGACATTAATGATTTTGGCATATGAATTTAGTCCAGTGTACGCTTGCTCATACTCAGCGAAATGGTCAGTCATCTCTAAATTGTAGGTGGGGTCCTTCAATTAAGATATTTACTCGTGGGAGTTTGATTAATTTCTTCCATATTAGTTGTTTGTTTCAAGAGAGCGTATTAAGATCTGGGTGCAGCTCAGAAGGGCCCTGGCAGGGAGCACCAGTTTGTTGGGATTGAAGGAGATCTGAAGGCAAATCCTTCAAATCTTGCTGAGGTGAACAGGTTAGAGGAGGACAACCTTAATGGCAGGTTCAGAGGTCCTAATAGTTAATAGTTAGGGACTTAACTTAGGTAGGTTCAGAGGTCCCAAAAACAAGAGAATGAACTTTACAAAGAGCCTAATTAAAGGTAGAAGTGTAAAAGTTATTTTATTAATTAAATAATCAGCACCTTAAATAGTGCTAAGAAGAGAAAAGATAAGATAAGGGATATAAGGAATGATTGGCATATACCCTAGTGAAATTGGGACTAGATTAGGAATTATTATTCCAAATCTTTTATAAGACAAAGGGAAGTATGTGATAGGTAAATGTACTTATAAGATAAGTTGAAGGTAGAGATAAGGTTGAATAAAGTGAAATAAAGATTCATTCCCTACAGAAAGAATAATAGTTTCAATAGAGTTTATCATCCTGGATTATCGATTAGTGGAGCAATTTGATTATAATTTATCTCAAGTTCATCCAATATTAATTGAATTTGGACGATGCTAAGTAAATCAAATTTAATAATAATTTTGGGCTTTAGGCCCAAAAAGCATCAATTGGCAGATTAATAACAGTAAATATGTTGAGATTGCCCAAAATAAATAATAAGTTGGAAGCTCCAAGTCAAGGCTTCATCTAAACTATTGATAATTAACATCAAATCCTGATGGCCAAATGGAGGAAATTCCACTCTTGATGAGATGAAATTATTGGTTGAGGTAAATGAAAGCATCAACCTATTGTTTGATCAAGAGCAACTCGCTGATCTGTCAGAAGGCCAGCAAGAGGAGGTGCTCAAACTATTCAAAAAGTATCAGGAAGTGTTCATTCAAGATGACCACAATTTGGGATGCACACAAGATGTAATCCATAAAGGTTAATAATGGGGAAAATTTGCTAATCAGGATGAGACTAATCTGACTATCAAAAGCTGCTGAAGCGGTAGTGGAGGATGAAATCAGCAAACTTTTGAAGCATGAACTTCTAGTTCCATCATTAAGTCCCTAGGAGAGTCCAATTTTGATTGTGAAGAGAAAGGATGGATCCAACATGGTGGTGATTGACTACTGAAAGCTGAATAAAATTATGAAGAAGGATTCATATCACCTACTGAGGATCAACGATGCACTAGATCAATTGGGAGAAGCGTAGTATTTCTCCACAATGGATATGATCTCAGGATATTTACAGATCGACTTGCCAAAGGAAGACCAGGAAAAATGTGTGATTATTACTGTGCAGGGGCTATACCAACTGACGAGGTTGCCCCAGAGTCTATATAATGCGCCTGCAACATTTCTGAGGGCCATGAATGTGATATTGAAAGACTTGAGGTTGTCATGCATCCTGTTATATCTGGATGATATAAACGTGTTCAGTAGGACGTTTACTGATCACCTACACCACTTGAAAGAAGTATTTAAGTGACTGTCCGCAGCTAACCTGAAGATTAAGCTGAGGAAGTGCCACTTCTTTAAGAAAGAGTTGGAATATCTGGAATTCATAATCAACTCCAGTGGATTGCAGCTGCAAGCCCAGAAGATAGCAGCCATAGAACGGATGGCTGTACCAAAGAGTGTCTGAGACATCCAAGTGTTCCTTGGGATGGTCCAATACTACAGAAGATTTATTAGGGACTTCGCCCAAATAGCTGAGCCATTATTCCATTTATTAAAGGATCCAAAAAAAGGATTTGTATGGAATGAAGAGGCCCAGGACTTCTTTGATGAGCTACGCCAGTATTAAAATAGATTCTCTGATTCTGAATTATTCAAATTTCAATTAGGAGTTTATTATTCAAACTGATGCTTTGTTGATGGTGATTGGCGCTGTAGTAAACCAAGTAGACAAACTTGGGGGTGAACATCCGTTGGCATATGTGAGCCAGACACTCTCAGCTGCTGAGAGGAACTACACCGTGACTGAGTGTTAATGCCTTGCAGTCATTTATGCATGTAAGCAGTTTTGGGTGTACATCTATGGAATGCACTTTAAAGTGGTGATGGATCACTCTTTGCTATGTTGGCTTCACAATTTAAGAGAGCCAGAAGGATGACTGGCCCAATGGGCACTTAAGCTCCAGGCTTATAATTATGAGATTGTTTACCAAGCAGGGGCTTCTCACCAGAATGTGGATGGCTTATTGTGGTTACCAGTAGTCCAGATGGTATACCCACAGGCGGATGAGCTATTCCAGAGAATGTTCAATGGAAAAATCGGGGATGAGCCCTGAGAAATCCAAGGTGCACTTCAGAAAACGATGGAAAACACTGAGACTATGGATGGACAATTATTTAAGATGATCAATGGGAAGCAGTTTATTGTTCCTGAAGCTGTCAGAAAGAGCAGCTATAGTGCAAGCAGCTTATAAGGTTGTCAGGCATGGAGGCCTGAGGAAAACAACTGATCATATTTGCCAGTACTACTACTGGGAATCTATCAACTACAATGTTGAAGATTATCTAGCTTGTTGCGTGGAGTGTAAGCTGCACAAACAACATAAGAATACAACTGGATACTGACTGGTCCGCCCTGGGTTTTTCCTGGCACACGGTATCCATTAACATGATAGGACCACTGACAATGAGCACAGGGGTAGTCAAGTACATTATAGTTGCCATTGACCATCTGATGAGATGGGTCGAGACAAAGGCCCTAATGAAATTAGATGCTACCAGTACCGTGAGGGTCATCCTGGATCAAGTAGTATATCGGCATGGATGCCTACAGGTCCTGCTTAGCAATAATGTGACCAATTTCACATCTCATGTGATCCTGAGATTGAATGAGATAATGGGGATCAGAGGAGTCATGTCAGTACCCTACCAGCCAGAGATGAACGAATTGGTAGAATGGGTGAATGGAACGCAGGCCGCAACACTGAGGAAGCTAGTCACAGGAAGAACTTCCACATGGGGAATGTACCCAAGATTGGTGACATTTGCCTACAATATCAGTCATCATACGGTGATGTGAATGATGTCATTTGAGTTGTTATATGGGAGAAAGGATGCGTTGCTGCCAATTTTATATTTGGTGGTGGAACCTATGTTAGGAATTAGTACTAAGCAATATTTGAACCAAATGATAAATATCCTGATTGATATGTAATTGTAAGAATTCAATACAACTTTGAAGAAAAGGATACAAGCAAAATTGATGGACGATAAGAACTGACTGGACTTAGCAGAATATTGAATAGGCAAAAGAGTTGTTTATTGCAATACACATGGTTTTGGAAGAAGAAACAAACTAGATGTGTTGTGGTCAGGTCCATTTGAAGTGATCACCAAGATGGTGACTGATGCCTACTCCATCAAGAATCTTTTGGATGGAAGAGTTGTGAATCAAGTCCATGCTAAGTATATGAAGTGATGGATCAATGAAAAAAATAAAAGAGTTCCCAAAGGACCAATAAACATTGAGTTGATCATGTTCTGATGATGAGGTCAAGTCTGAAAAAAGGACCTCTGAACCAATATAAATGGTTAAGTCCAAAAAAAGACCTTTGAACCATAGAAAACTGGCAGGAACAAGTACCCAGGACCCAGTTTGGGGGAAAATAAAAAGATGGGCCGCTGAACTGAAAAAAGGTTTTTTACCATAGAAAAAGATAAAAAATTGATAAAAGATATTGGAAAAAAATTATAAACTGCACAGAGAAAAACTGATATAATTTTATAATTTTTATTTTTTATTAATTGTCCTCGATATGGGATGACTCCGCCTATGTGTCTCTTGGGGGAGGGAGGACGGATTGCGGTAGGAATGAACAGCCCATCAAAATCAAAGTAAGATTGGACACTAATTGGGATAGACCTACATGAAACCACATTCTTTGAGCAGACGCAGAGCCCTGCAAGAAAGTGACTAGGGGAAGGGAAATTGAGATGTTGGATGAAGCCAATCGTGAAAACCCAGAGTGGGGAGGAAAGCAACAGTATAAGAAGAGGCAATTGGTGAATAACCCCAAGTAATCCTGAAATGGTACCAGAGCTGGAAGATTAGTTTTGAGTGCCAGACGATGGGCTTCATCAAGGACACCAGACATATGGGCTGGCAGCAAACAAGGGATGCTTGATGGGGGTTGCTGAAACATGTCCCCTATCAAAGCCATCAGCGGAAGATACTGATGGGAAGCACCAGCGAAGAGATAGTCATGCAGAGAGTAGATAGTATCCTGCAAGTGATGACTACAGGCTTCTCAGAAGCTAAAGCTGAAGGAGTGGTGAAACCCAGGTGAGGCTGGAAGCTTTGCGGACCAACTTCAAAGAATTTGGCCAGCAAAGTGAAGAGCATAAGCGGTGGTATCCTGATCCAGGATGTTATCAAGATAAGAGGGATTCAGCACTAGGGACAAAGCCTTGGTGACTTGAGTTCATAATTTGGTGTAGGGGGGTTTTAAATGAATACTGTTACCAATGGTGAGCTCGGTAGCCAGAATGGAAGGTTTGTATTATTGTCTGAGTTGGAAGAGGAACTCAGAAAGCAGATCTGACCTGGCAAGAAATGAGCTTTTAAAAGCAAATGGCATAATATCTGGAGCATCTACAACGATGGTCAGTGCATCAGCAAAAGGAGTCAAATCCAGGAGAGTTTAGAAATCCAACTCTGGAATTGATGGCAGAAGAAGAACTGGCTGAAAGTTGTTTGAAATGATAGCAATCCTGGTTTTGGAGAGATTAGTTACCATTCTAGCAATTCAATGAAAGGACTAGCTGCTTGTGCCAGACTATGCGTATGAGTCCTAAAGGACCGTAGAAGAGGTTCTGCTGAGCATCCAAACTGATCTGCTGGAAGAGACAGAAGTCTTGATCAGACAAACTATTCAGAAGCTGCTGGTATCATGACTCAGAATTTGATATATGAGCTGGACAAGAGGGGAGATGTCAGACTTATATGAAAGTCGACATTATGCACTCTACAATCTATTAAGCAAAATTTAGAGAAATTAATCTCAAATTTAATGGGATAATCTCTCTAAGAGAAGAATTAGGAGTAACTTGAGTCAAGAAATTTATGAGAGAAATAACAAGAGCGAATAAAAATAAGTATTCTTAATTGAGCTTTGAAACAAACATCAATGGCAAAAGCCTCCTGTCTAGGACAAGGAGAAAATCAGGAAATCAAGGACTCTAGACCAAGAATCCTGAATATGACAGCGGGTCATATGCCCTGATGGGGGAAAACTAGATCCTTGGACTAATATTGTCACGAGTAAATCAATCAGCCCAGCATGACAGTAGATTGTGGAGACTGCTCTGAGAAGGTGGCAGCGAGGAGGAAGAGGAAGAGCGCCATATGCTGAAGGTCATCCTGAGCAGCGTTGAGTAATGACAAGTGTACTCCGCTTGAACCAATGAAGTATTTGAGCAAGTGTCTGAAGTGGTGTTCTCATGCCCTGGTCCTTTTCTCGCTGGAAATCTAGGCAAGAGGGGGGATTTATTGGGATTTTTGCCCATATTCTCAGCCTGCTAGATTACCAGGAATTGCTAGGGGGAAGATTCCCTAAGGCAAAGTGAATTGGAAATTGGTTGGCCTGAGCTTCAGAGTAACTACATTCAGGGGATTTTGGGATATTCACCTGGTCATATCCATTAGGAATTGATCTGGAAGAATACTTAAGATCTCATTGGGAAGAGTTTCCAACAAAATAGAGGCATCTGATAGTGATTAACTATCAAGTGTACCAATTGGGATTGGCCAGGTTTCATCACCAATGATTGGGAATGAATAGCAAGTTGCAAGGCGAGTGATGCCACATGCAACTAGAGAATCAATCAGTTGGTGCATGACCTGCCTTAATGGGTAATAATTCTCATTACCTAAGCAGGTTGCTAGCCAAATATGGCTGGTTTACTTTGATCGAGAGGAAAACATTAGGGACGCATTTTCTGACTCTTTCTGCTTAGGTCTCAAGGATATCCAATGACAGAATCCTAGCCAGGATGGGGAAGACCATCACTGCTGAGACAAGGATGGGTGTTTCAATGGCAATGGCTGCCATTTAATTGAAGAGGTGTCAACCAATCGTTAGATGACCAAATCCCCACTATAAATTCCCTAGGATTCACTATAATAAAAGCAGATAATACAACAGATAATTAGATCATATTACAGATATATAGTTCTAAGTTAATCATTCAGTATGTAGTTTAAGGAGTAAACTATCATCAGATTCCATTGTGCTATTCTTCTCAAGGACATTATTACTGTGTGTGATAATTGGAAGACTCTGAGAGAAAAGAGTAAAGATCTGAGTGGGGATTTAGAGAAGAAGGAGACACAATCCAGGATTGCTGCTGACTGTGTGTTGGACGAAAGAGACTGTCACCAGGGAATCTCAGTGAAGATTGGGTTGGACAGGACATGGTAATGAATCCCTACAATCATGACATTATAAGTATTTAATCAGGAATACTGGCCAAGCGTTAGGCTGAGATACAAGAATTCATACTCAACTATGGATAATAGTCATCATACTATTATCAATTAATAATCCATTCTACTATACAACGCATACAAAGTGTATGAGGAAACTGAACCTGTGCAGTAATAAGGGTACTAGGGTTGTTGCCAATAATAACCCTCAAGTATATTTTTACACCCTGCTAGGCTAACCTCCCCTTTAATTTTCAAATTCTTTTTTAAATTTAAATTGTTTCATAATAGAAATTTATCAAGGGAAAATTAAGACTGATTTTAAATATATGAAAAATATTATAGTGATAAACAGTTTATTAGTTTAAATACAAATTTGAACTGAAAACCCATGCCCATTTTCAATTTCTAGCTTTTATGGATCAGAGATACATATATAAAACTGACATCTTTGTATAAATATAGATTTACAGTTTTTTTTATATTTTGAAGTTAAAAATTTTAAACTTCAAGAACACTGACCTATTTGAGAATCTAACACCAAGAGGCACATGAATAACAAATTTGTATATATGTTATTTATTAAAGTGGAAAATTTTTTATATGATTACTATATATAGATTAGGGGGTGGTTAGCCAGGCAAGATAATCCCTGCTTCCACTCTATTGCAGGTTTGTTTAACACAGGTTCAAAACCAGTACTGGTTAAAAAACTTGGTGTAGGATATTTGTCCCAAAGTTGACCCACTAAAAACACATTTTATATATAGATTTATATATTTTTGCAATTTTTGTTAATAGAATTAAATTTGAAAAGATCCTTGCATACTTGATATTCTAAAACCCAAGCTGCATATACATATAAAAATTTTATTACATAGGGGTTTTTTGGGTTTTAGAATATTTTTAAATATTTTTTAAAATTGAATTATTTCATAATAATTAGTTTATTAAGTAAAAATAGAATGTTTTATATATACAAAATTTACTAAAAAAATCCTAAAAAGAATTAAATTACTGACCTACAATCTTGTATGAGACCTTCTTACAAAATTTCAAATTCCTAGCTTCTGGGGTTTAAGAGAAACTTAGATTAATAGTGTCTTTATATATTGTTAAATACTGAGGATTTCTCACTTGATAGATTAAATTCTGCATATCTTATCAAATTTTCTTTAGCTGAAAAATCCTCAATTTATCCAGTGTCTTACAGTATTTTGACCTTTCAGAAGCTCACTAGGCTTATTTAAATAAATCTGACTCTTTTGGTGATCTTGGGCTTAATTTTACCTGTGTATTTGGGAACTTCTACTAAGCAGGTAAAGGTACAAGCTGAAATTTCTGACTCAACAGCTTTTCAACACTCTTCAGGATAAAACTCCTGATAAAAAACCAGATAAAGAGAAGTATGAAAATGTATCTTTAATAAATAATATTATTGGATGCTATTTTATTAGGCCAGGCACCAGTATTTATATTTCTAGGGCATCTCCTGGTCACATATCAAGAACACAAAAGCCATAGATATTTATTTTCCACCTCAGTTTGGCCCTTGAACTGATACAATTATGACCTATTGTTAGATAAATTGGTGGCAATTACTCTCATATTTGGGTATACTTTAGGGGAAAAATTGCAATACAAACGTGCAAAATTGTTTTAGGACCAGCCCAATTTAAGTTTCATCATTCAGCTGACAAAATATGGCTTCTGTGAAATTTGGCATCAATTTCAACTAAATGACATACCCCTAATAAGGACGTTGGTAGGCCTCTCTCAATAGCACTAGGTACTCCCATTTGGGTGGTCCATGTGCAAGTGCTATTATGCTGATTACAATGATCTACATACAAAATTCACCATATGGTGGGAAATTGGTTACAACATTATGATGTCAATCTTATTATTCTATTTTGTCTATGTGATTTTTAAAGATTATTTTCTGAATTGATTCCCAGACAATTTCTTAAGATGAATGGTTGATATTGCTCCTGATTATTAGATCAAACGCTGAGGTTTTTGCATATATAATTGGTCTGAATATTCAAGAATATTCAGCCCAAGCTTTTTGGAGAATAATCAGATTTAATTTACATGGAGATAATCAGCCCAATCTGTCAAGTGGATAATTAGATTAATTAAAGTAAGGATATTTGGTATGAGATGTTTAGTGAAAAATGGTTTAAGTTGATGTTGAGATATTCAGCCCAAATTATATAAGTAATACTTGCCTTTAGTTGAGAATTAGAGTAATTGGACCAAGTTTTGGGTTTATAATTAGCCTGATTTGTTGGTTGTTGAAGGGTTTATTTTCAGGTCAATCACCAGAATCTGACATATATATTATATATTATAGATTATAGATATATTTTTGCAATCTTTGTTGTTATAATTGAATATTAAAATTTCTTATATAATTGGTATCACAACATCCAAGCTGCACATATATACAAATTTTCTAAACATAAGTCTACTAATTCTTAAGTATAGTTTTTAAAAACTTTCTCAAATTTTAATCATTTATATTAATTTAATTTATTAAGGTAATTTTAAACTGCTTTTTCATATTTAAAGGTACTTAAAAATCCTAAAAATAAACAGTTTCTTAGCTGAACTAAAAGTTTTAGCAAAACCTTTTTACTAATTATTTAAAATCCTAGCTTTTGTGGTTAAAAAAAAACCTTGATTAATAGTGTCCAAATTATATATATATATATTAGATTAAACATCAGTGTCAGGACCAAGGATCTTTTAGACCAATTGCCTTTTTTAATTTATATGGCCAGGAAACCTGAAGTTCCTGGGTGCTGGATCTTAAATTGTTTGCTTTCCTTGACTGGAAAGTCTTCTCTCAGGTTATCATCCCTAGAATCATAAATCCTAACTATTATTACTTTCTAAATTTATAAAGAGAGGGATGCCAATTTAACTTAAAAGTGGCAAAAAGAGAGAGTAAAGTTTTATTTCTTAGAAAACGTCGTTATATGGGACTTTACTTGGTCAACCCTCATGCATACTAAGCTAAGATCTATACTCATTTTGAATTGGGATTTGTTCACCGTATAGATCAAGTTTAAACCTAATATCAGGACTTATATTAGTCAGGGATTGTCCCCAATATCTAGAGGGATGGAATTTTGTCAGGATTATCCCAAACTATGGGTTCAGCTATTTTGACAGGTTTTGTTTGAATCCTATCATCCAACTCATATGAATATCCAATTTAGTTACAAATTCTGACAACACCCCTCTAGATCTTGGCATATGGGGAGAACAGATGGAGAAAATGACTATGTACACAATTTGCCACAGTATTATAAATGACCTCTACAATTGAGTGTACGTTGCCCTGCTTATAGATAACTTTGTGTCCCCAACCAGTTGGTGCCCAATCTGTTGTCATGGCTTCCAGGCCAATGATGGTAGAAAAGTACTGGGGCACCCATTTGGAAGATGTGAATGGTGTCAAGCTTGTCATTGAACCAATTTGTTTATCTACTAGTTGTAGCAGATAGGTTCACAGAAGCCAGGTCCTGAAGTCAGATAATTTCATTGGCAGTACTTTTCATATTGACTTCAGGGGCTTTGATTGGGTCTTGATCAAGCATAGCCTTCACTTTAGAAGACAGCTGTGGATTTCTTCCATACATCACTTGAAAAGTGTCATCTTAATTATTCAATGATAGATTATTCTATAGGCCAGAATTGCACTAAGCAAATATTGGGGCCAATGAAGGGGGTCAGTCATAGCCATTATCTGGAGGGTTGCAGTTAGAGTACCATTTGCCCGCTCTAACATTCCATTGGTTTCAAGATGGTAGGGGTGGAGAATATATATGTGGTCCCCATCAGTTTGGCTAAATCTTTCACCAGCGATGATCATAAGTTTTGCCCAATATTAGAGAGAATTATGTTAAGACACCCATTATGGGCGATAATCTGATTATATAAAATTTTGGCAGTAGCTTTTGCCAAAGCTGAGAATAGTGATACATATTTGATCCACTTAGGTATATGATCCACTGCTAGGAGGAGGAGCTGATGAACATTAGAGGCTTGAGAGAGAGGTCCCACAACATCAATGCTAATAGTATTGAAGTGTTCATAGGGTGGAACCACAGGATGATGAGGTTGGGAATTAGTTCTGGTTCAACTTTTACTTACCAGGCAGGACTCTAATACATCTTAGATTGAGACAAGATTCCTTCCCAGTAACATTGAGTCTTGATCCAATGGTAAGTTTTCTGAATTCCCTCATGGCTGACTTGATGTTAAAAAGTTAGGGGCTTTGCTGCTCATTCACAAATATTAACCCCTAAATCGATAAATGCACAGGTTTGATGTGTGCACTCTTCATGTTTCTAATGATATGATATACTATTAATAATAGTATGAAGACTATTATCTGTAGTTGATTAGATAGCTAGTTTTTAGTCCAACGCTTGACCAGTATTACTTCTCAAGATACTCTAGATGTCCTCAGTAGGGATTATGACCCTTATCCTTCTAACTTGATCCACGCTCAGATCCTTAGTTTACAGCCTTTCCTCTGGTGATGTAGTCTTGTGGAGTCAACAGCAATTTTTATCTAAGCTCAGCTTCTCTTCTCAAGATCATCAATCCTTAATCTTTATCCTATTCAAGAATCTCCAATTACAGCACACGGCAAGTATTTCCTTGAAGATGACTTGATAAATAATGAATTCTGCTAAATTACCGTTTTTTTATTATATCATAAAGTCTGTTTTTATTGAGTGAATTCTCAGGGTACTATAGTGGGAATTTGGCGCCCAAACATTATTTGCGCATCAGCTATGAAATGGCAGCCGTTGCCATTGAATTACTCTTTGTCATCTCATCAGCAATGGTCTTCCCCATCCTGGTTAGGATTCCGTCATTGGACATCCTCAAGACCTAAAACGGAAAGAGTCAGAAAACGTGTCCTTAACGTTTTATACTCAATACCAGCAAAAACCATGTTTGGTGAGTGAACTGTTTAGATAGTGAAGCTTGTTACCCATTAAGACAGGTTGTGAACTAACTGATAGATTTTCTAGTTGCAGGTGGCATCACTCACTCACAGCTTGATCCTTAGATTCCCAATTGTTCAGTGATGAAACCTGACTGATCCCAATTGGTACACCTGATAGTTAATCACTGATCAACTATCAGATGCCCCACATTTCATAAGCAACTCTGCCTGAAAAGTTCTTAAGCATTTACCCAGATTTATCCTCAACGGATCCGAACCAGGAAAATTACCTAAAATTTGCCAAACATTGTTAACCCAAAATTGGGGTCAACTAATATCCAATTTACTCATTATAGGGAATAATCCACTAGTGACCCAATGTAATCTAGATGGCTGGAAATATGGGAAAAATTAACACTTGCCAATGTCTCTCTAATATGATGTTGGTCTGAGCTGAGGGTCATATATAGGACAGCCATTTTTGATATATGAGTTTGTAAAGTTTATTGTTATTAACTTGAAGGTTTTATGATATTTTTATTAACTCTTTTAAAGAGTTGGGGATTTATCTTTCCACAAATGTGATTGGGTTAAGAGGTTATAGAGTTGATCCTTTTCAGGGTCAGTTAGAGTTAATATGAGGAGCCTGGATAAGTATTTACATTTTGGTGGATGGGCCCTGGTCAATGAATGATGGAAAAATCATAATTTTGAAGTTTCAACGCCCATTGGGCTAACCTCCCATCAGGATCCTTCAATTGCTGTAGCCATTGCAAGGAAGCATGATTGGTGATCAATGTATATGATTTCCATATAAGTAGGGCTGAAAATGCTTAAAAGCCAGTAGGACCACCAAGCATTTTTGCTCTGTAATGCTATAGTTGCTTATCTCTGGTTAGGGTTTTGCTATAATAGGTGATAGGATGGTTTACCAAGTTTTCATCATTCTGCAATGGTATGGTACCGATGGATATATCACTATCTTTGGTAAAAAGGAGAAAGGGTTTATCAAAGTTAGGATGCATAAGTACTGGTAATGTTAGAGAGCTGAGCATAATAGGTCAAAGGCCTGCTGTTGCTCTTCTTTCCATTGGAAGGGTATGCCATTATCCAACAAATATACTATAGGCTCAGAGGTGTTGGCAAAATGGGATATAAACTGGCGATAATATCCCACCATCCTCAAAAAACGTGTACATCATATAGGGTTTTATGGGGGAGGAATCTTATAAATGGCTATAACCTTATCATGCATTGGGATATTCTGGCTTTACCTAACATATGGACCAGAAAATCTATTTCGCTCTGAAAGAAGGAGCACGTTGACAGCTTTAGTTTTAATGAGTCTTGCCTTAACTGCTGGAAAACTTGCCAAAGATGATATATGTGCTCAGTAAAAGTTCTTGAAAAAACGTTAGTATTGTTGAGATAGACTAGCACACACAAACGTTTCAAGTCACCTAAAAGTCCGTACATGGCGCGTTAGAAGGTAGAAGGAACGTTACATAACTACTGCAGCATTTGAGTGGTCTCAAATAGTCCTTCACTTGAAATGAGGACACATTTTCCACAATATTTCTGCAACAAATCAATTTGCCAGTATCTGCTGGCAGGATTCATAGCCAAAAGATTTTGGGAAACCCAACATCAAGAATAAGGAATCATTTATATTTGGCAAAGGATAGCTATTTTTTCTTGTGATTGAATTTAGGCGGCGATAATCCAGACAACACAGTGGCCACCATCCTTCTTCTGAATTAATAAGAGCGGAAAATACCACAGGCTTTTAGAAGGCACAAGTAACCTGGCCTCCAATTATTGCTGTAACTCCAAGGCCACTTGAGCTTCCTCCACTTTAAATTTTCTGTATGGCCGAGATTTAAATGAAATGATCCTTGGTCTTAATTTGGTGAATCACCCCAAAATTTTTTTCATAATCACTTGGTCTTAAGGAAAAAATATCATAATACGCCTCAAGGAGGTCTTTGACGTTCTGGCGTTCATTAGAGGTGAGATTGTCTCCAATTCTACTTTCAACCAGAGCTATGGTGGGTAAGGTAATTGAATCCTGGATATTTGTAGAGAGCCAAAACAAATCATGGTAGCAATATTTTCAATGGGGCATAGTTTTTATGTAAGCAATAGGGGCATACTGGGGAACTTGGTGCTTGATCTATTAGATTCCCTAATAAGATAAATATAGATTTCCTGTAATCAGGATCTAAAATTCCTAAACAATTCAAAGTTTCTTTGATAGATAGTTTTGACATCCATTTAGCTCCAAAACTTGATTAGGAGGGGTGATGATTTTGATCCCCATGTCCACAATGACTTGGGAGCCAGAGGGTATTTTAATTGGATGGGGGGCATACAGAGAGATCCCATCTTTGGCGTCTACCGCCTCAGAGTATAAATAGTTTTTCCTCCCAAGAACTGATAATCAACTTCACAAATGGAGGACAAATATTCAGAAAGGCATTTTCATTTCATCAGAGGTCCTTTACTTTTGACAGGAAGTTTGAATATTAATGGGATCCAATACCCTATAGGGACAGATAGTTTTCTTTGTGGTTGATGATGCAGTTAAACTCCCGCATCAGTTGGACCCCAATAAGCAACTCATAAGTATTGTTTTCTAATGAAATGGCGGGAAAAGTAATTAAAAGTTTCCCAAAGCAGAGGGTTAGGCAGAATAGGCTCCTATTGACTTATTTGACTGATTACCAGCCGTCCCATATACAGCCTTATGAATCAAGTCCAAAGCCATTTTTATCTTCTGGATAAGTCAGGAGGAAATAACGTTAACCAAGAGCTGATGCCAATCATTTCCAGGACTCTAACCTTATGTTTGACTATCTCTACTTGAACCACCAAAGATCCAAACTAGGAATTAACATCTAGTAAACTATCATAAAGGATTTTTAGCAATGAAAGCAAAGGATTCTGCCATGGCCAAGCTTGGGGCTGTTCAAAGCATTTAAAAAGTTTTATCTGCCAATGCTTGGCTTTCCATAGAAGAGCTGACCGCCAAACTTTGTTTGGGTAACTGACCAACATAAAACTAAGAAATCTGGATATATTAATCCCTTGGATAGGACGAAATACCAACTTCTGCAGGTGCCAATAATACAAAACATCCTGAGGTGCAGGGCATAGGTTTAGAACAATAATAAGGATTTTGAGGCACATGTTTGTTGTCATCATAGGGATTCTCCTGCCCTATACTGACTGATATTTTGCTGACCTACGTAGAATAATGTGACAAGTGTCTACAGTATGACTGTTTTCCTACAAAAAGTTCAGGATAATCCGGGGGTAGGTGAATTGGGGGGTGTAACCACTATTACTTGATCTGAGGCTTATTATTTCTTAAAATGAGGGGGCTCAGTGGGTTTAATTAGACTGTCTGGAATCTCCAAAATGGCTTCTTTGATATGGAGGAGAGACGCGCAGGTAGGCTACATCGCTTTAAGATAAAGTAGAATGTTAGGGATACCTTTTTAATGCTGAAAAAAAAGTAGTGATAGTCTCATCTAAAGTAGAATGTGTTCTGGAAACCAACGTTTGAGCCTCAAGGTAAAAATGGTGATCAAAATCAGTGATATTTTCTCCCCAATTAAGGCTTATGTCCATAAAAGATTACTTTTATTTGGATAAATTAAGTTGCTCCCAAATTTTCAAAGCAAAACAGTCTTGGCATCATCCCAAGTCTGGCAATGCATTAGATGAGGTACCATAATGCCTTAAACTACGTGACTAAGACAGTTGATTAGGTGTATTTGCCATTGGGTGTCAATAAATTCCTCCATGGCACTTTAATAACAAAATAGGAAAGAGAAGATACTCCCTTTACCTGGGACGTATATCTCTTTGAATGACGGTTTGGATGTGCCACTGGGGGGGGTAAATGGTAAAATTGCAAGTCTAAAGACTAAACCTCTTGGGCTAGATCAGGAAAAGGTCCTTTTTAGTAAGAAGAAGGGACCTAATGCACTTGTGGAGCCCTTGGCTCAACTGGGGGACTTGGGTGATGTAGTGGATGAAAGTTGGGTCACTGCATTGGCACCAAAAGACCCCACCACAGTACCCCATTTTGGATGTTTCTGCTCTAATTAAAAGGATAAAAGAAGTCTGTAATGAGGTAATAAAGGCCAGAAACCTTAAACAGAAGCTTCTCCTCCCACTGAGCTCCACTATGCCATCCTTAATGTCCTTAAGAAAGAAGAAAATGTGACCTGAAACTCAGGAAAGGGCTACCAAGTCAGAAAACTCAGTCCAGGACACAGAAAATAGAAATTTTGGGTCCAGGAAAGTCAATCTGAGTCAGAAATTCACTTTTAGAAATTTTTAAAAAAACTTTTTAAAAATTTATGGAATTGACCTTGGAGGAACCCAATTCAGCTACACCTTCAATCTGAGTTAATCCACTTATGTTTGGATCGGTGAGGGTCCCTGTGTGGATCTAATGATTATGTTGCCAAAGCTTTTGCAACCTTTGCATAATCCAGATGATGAAGCCCTGAACCCAGGCTGAGTACTCATGAGTATGTCAGCTATTGCTGCCCAGGAAAAACGTACCCGTGGTCCCCTTTTCCCCACTTCACATATATAAGTCAACTGCCTCTGTAAGGAGCAATTGTCAGTCCATTTTCACCTTTAAGGTTTAATAAAAACTACTCCCTCCAAAACCTATTCTGCAAGCTTCACTGCTTTCTTCACAATGCTTTTACTTGACCCAGCAAAGTATGCAGCAATCTGCATCCTAGGGCTGATGGTCATCAAGTGGGCCTTTCAAGCCATCAATCTGGTGGCCCACCAAATGGTGATCGTAATCCAGGAATTTGCTGCAAGCCTATGACGTCAATCCACTGCTTCAGAAGAATTCTTAGATCTGCCAGACTCTTTGCAACGATCTGTTTACCATTCAGCATCTGGCGGACCAGCTTTGGGTCTGCCTCCCACTTTGCAAGATAATCAGAGAATTAAAACTAATCTGCTTCATCAATCTGCTAGTAGTTCAGCACAATTCTGGTGGAGTGAGGCATCTCCGCTAATCATAATTCCCCATTTGGAGGAGAGGACTCACCGTTCACACCACCGCAAGGTGGGAACCAGGCACAGAACCATCTGAGACATTCCTCTGAAGGCCAATCCAGCCTGAACCATTTAAAAAATTGATCCACCACGCTAGCAATGTACCTGACCTCACTATCCAGCCTGACACCTCTCAATGGACACAAGACGAGGCCCAAGGCCTCCCAGTAGTTGGAATGATTCAATTTGATTCAATTTGTGAGGCCAATCTTCATTTCAAAATTTTTGAAAACTTCTATGATTTTCAGAACTTTTACTATGATGAATCAGTCCAAAATGGTTGAGAAAATGAAGCCAAAGGTCAACAACTGCAAAACCAGGAGGTTTGGTCGTCCTCCTTTCCTATCCCACGCTTGGGGAATGCCCCAGAAAGACTCAAGGTTGCCCCATTGCAGCCATTTGGTTTGTTATGGGGCCTTTAATATGTTTATTGACTTCTTTTTCCCTCATCAGAGTAATAGGGGATCCCTCCTACAACTGCTCAGAACTGCTATGCCCTTGGCATCCTGGGATTTCCACTAGGTTGTTATATACCCAGATTGGAAGCCCAGTATTACTTTAATAAGCAAATTCCATGACACAAATGACATGAACAGACATTAGGGGGATGTTTTCACCTGAAGAGGAACCGTCATTGCTGGGAGATACATGAGGGAGAAGAGCGTTCATCTGACTTTTAAATGTCGTTAGAATCTTCAAATAGTGAATCTATCCAATTATGGGTGGCATGAAGGTCCAATTTAGTGGCAAAGAGCGGGGTTAACTGCCAAATTTCGCTTTTTAGCTTGGTAGTTGCATCACAAAGTTTGAGTTGTCATTGTTCAATGGTGATAATTATTTGGTTAATCCCACATATCACAGAGGGTAATTTCGCCACATAATTAAGCCATTCCTGATCCAGAGAGGGATCTAATGCCAAATTTTTATTGTTCATTATAATAATAGCTGCACCATGATCTCAGGGTACACATGGCAGAGAGCATCAGTTTTGTTGGGACAAAGGGGTTTAGACCTTTTGTCCTTTTTTAAATTATAAGGCCAGAAAACCCAAATTTCCTGGGTGCTGGATTAATAGTAGTTTGCTTTCCTTGACTGGAAAGTCTTATCTCAGGTTAACATCTCTAGAAATCATAAATACTAACTAATATTACTTCCTAATTAAAATTAGAGGAAGGTCAATTTAACTTAAAGTGGCAATAAAGAGAGAGTAAAGTTTTATTTCTTAGAAAACATCATTATATGGGACTTTACTTGGTCAATCTCCATGCGTACTAAGATAACATCTATTCTCATTTCAAATTAAGATTCATTTGCCACATAAATTGGGTCTGAACCCCAATATTAGGGCTTTAAATTAGTTGTGGATTGTCCCTGATATCTAGAGGGCTGGAATTTTGTCAGGGATTGTCCCCTATAATGGTTTCAGCTAATTTGACAATTCAGACTAAATCCTATTATTTAACTCATTTGAATCTTTAATTTTTAGGTAAAAATCCTGACAATTGGTATTTCAAAAATCGAAAAAGCTTTTAGACTATTCTTTACTATAACCTTACTCTTTTGAGGATCCCTCGTAGAGGCTTCAATATTTCAGAAAAGAAGAACTAAGGCTTTAGAATTAATCTTAGTAAAGTTTACATAGTATACAACTTTGGTAAGCTTATGGCGAACATATCTGGCCTAAGATTAGTAACATGCTTATACTATTAGTATAAATCACTATAACTTATAAATCCTTACAATTGCAAAATAGCGAGATGCCTTCTAACATAAATCACCACATTAAGTATCATGCAATAGGATGATAACTTTTTATTTAGCCTTTTTGACGCTGTAAGCATCTTTATATAACCTTTTGGTCAGTTTTGCTTCTTTCATTCATTTAGAAGTGACCTTTATTTATTATCCTAGCCATAGGGACTAATTTTGTCATAGCTTGCCTTATAAAGTACAAAATTACTACTTTTTACATGTAAAAGTTGATTCATAGCATGTATTTTCCCAACAGTGGAGAAATTGGACTGATACATTTTGAATCATTTTGCTTTGCAGATTCTCTGCACTAGTGCCACAATCGATTTTTAAGAAATCCATTCTTCTTTAAGAAGTTTTATAAAATTGATAATCTAATTTTTAAGTCAAGTGAGCACCAACTTAATTTCCCAATTTTTCCATATTTCCAAATGAGATTAATGTATTTTTCTATATTTTATTAACTAAAGTCCCTTTTATTAAAAAGGAGAGTTGTGCTCCCTTGATTCTACACTATAATATTTTATTATCTATTAATTTATGCATCCTACAGATAAAGTTAGAAATAAAACCCTTGTGGGTCCATTAAGACCCAATATTATACGTATACTTACTTTCTAAACTAAGTAATATTTTTCAAGGTTGACATCTATTACTAAGGCTTTTTGGTTTATAAACATCAGTCACTTTGGGAGGTGGAAGCCAAGTTGGTAGGGCATATGATTACCAACCTGAAAGTTGTAGGTTTGATTCCTGCTTTTTTGTACATTAATTGGGGTGCCAGACAAAGGAAGCTATTGGAGGTTAGTAGGTCTAATAACATGAAAACCTTACACATGACGTAACCAGAAAAATCTGAGTTCTGATTTGGAGGTGGAAAGACTTTCTATGATGGAACTGACCCTGCTCATGTTTCATGTTGATGTTTAATTTCTTTCTTTTGGTAATGTTTGTCCCCTGGTAAGCTTGCCTCTAATAAATAAAACATCAGTCATTTTGGAGATGCCACACAAACAATGATCTTTCAATGATTTCTACAGGCATCAGAATCCAAACTGGGTTGTTGATACCTCTATTCACCTTGGCCCTCTTCTACAAAACTTAGCTATCTCTTCCAATAAGTTGCCTCATAATATGGCATTTATCTTAACAATATCAATAATACTCTCCTTGTAGGCTGATTTTATTTTTCAGTGTGAATCGAAGACTTAGCTCCCCATCTTTTACATTACCCTTTAGTCAGCTCACCAACCTCAGCTTGCTTAACTTTAAAGTCTGAATCACTGCTCAAGGGGTCTACTCTGCACATATTAGCCACCAGAAAACTTTTCTAACAACACAATTGCTCTTGCCAAGCAAATACTCCTTTGATGCTACCCTTGTAGATTCAATTGCTTGGTTAAAATTTAAACACCCATGGCGAACTTCCTGACACTATTAGACATTCTTGGTATATGTTAGCCCTCAAGACTCACAGGAACCTTTCCAACCTCTTCCTTGGCATTATCAGCACCAAGGTATTCTCAACAGAGAGTGTTTCTTATAAATTGGTCAATCCTTGACAAGTTACTGGTGATTAATACACTTTATACTTCAAAAGTTCAAGCAAAATGATAAACTCAAGATCCTGGAGAAAGGTTTTTATTAAATAAATCAAAGTATTTTATTTTTTGAGGATAATAAGGATATAGATGAATAAGTATTGAAAGATGTTTGGGGTTTTGGGGTTCAATATTGAGGTTTTTTCAAGGTCCTCTAATCAGACGTCTTTTGACTGAAGCTTTTGTATCTTAATCTATTTGAGCTAATTGCTGTAACCGTGAGATCCGTTTTTCAGTGGTTACCCCCAACCTGGATGTTTAGGGGCCTTTGTACTAGGCCCCTCTTCTAGACTCTGAGCCATTGTTGCTTCAGTTGATATTAATTGATTACCAAATTTGGTAATTCTCTTTTTGACTTCAGATTTAAAAGATGGTGCTACTGCAATGAGCCTTACATGGTGACTTTTAAAACACACTGGAAATTGGATAATTGCTGATTTGGTAATATTTAGTTTTGAACCTTGAAGGTTCTCATTAGCATAATTCAGTTCATTCATTCTGTTGTCACCTCCGGAATGCAAACTATTTCAGATACTAAAAGGTACAAAATAAGATCCATTTATTGTATGAATTTTCAGTATAGATGTCATCCTCAATAAGTAAATCATCTGACTCCTCAAGGGTGAAAAATATATTGCATGGCGTCATTTCATCTTCATTAAAAATCATTGCTCATGATGTCACTTTGAATTAACTGAAATATCTTGACTTGCCCTCATCTATAAAAGGGCCTTAATCCATCCACGGTAAGTTAGTCAACTGTAACTCCATCAGTTTAGGGGCTGTTTGCACCCATTCCACTGGTCAAGGAATGAACAGGTGCACCAGTTGTTGGCTCATCTGCAACACCTTTAAAAGTTAAAATTTAAGTAAAAACCCATTATTTTATAACATTATTGTTTGGACACCAGGGGGAAATGATACAACTTAATTTTTATAAAGGCAGAGGTTCAAGGTGTCCATTGATCAATAAGACTTTGGTCAATTAGTAGATTAAACTAGATAGTACACCAAGCAATACTATAAATCTATCTAAAGAGTGCTATATATAGAAGATAGTAGCTCTACTTTCAATGGTGATAAGAAAACATAATATAAATTTAAAATAAAGTGTAATGAAGTCAGGATAATATAATTATAGAGGATAACTTGATAGGGTAAAAGTGAAAATCTTTATAGAATCATATCTTTTTTCTAATAGTATTTATAGGCTGTTAAAAGACTAGCGGAAGGATAGTCATTTGATTACAAAGTATACCATATATATTTTATTTTGATCTATAGTGATACCTTGATCCTACAGATACAGAAGCCTTTTCTTTATAAGAATACAAATTTCGCATTATAAACATCATGATGAGTAGTTTATCCAAATAATATTAATACCTAAACCCGTTAGTGAAGTTTTTCATCATATCATCACATAATTTTTTCTGATCATGATAATCTCTGCTAAATTCTTATCTTATAATCATACCGTATAAGTCAATTTATTTCTATAGTAGTAAGATATATCATATATTAATACTTTAACAAGATACTAATTTTTGACAGACATTTGCCCTCCAGGTCTCATGATAAGAATATTTTGAGGAAAAATCGTCCAAAAAGGGGAAATGTCAGACATTTACAAGTTCCTGATAATAATGAGATCAAATTAAATTTAAAAGACGAATTTTTCAGCCAAAAGACCTTGGCTGATTCTCAATGGAACTATGCAAATTGGGGTAACACAATTTTTGAATACTCTATGGGCAACTAAACCAATATCCAGCAGTCAGATTACTACAACCATGAAGTGGACCATGGGGCGTCCATCAGATGGTACATCCCCAGCCATGACCAGGTCTATCTATGCGCCTATGCAGGGACCACCCCCTTTTATAGGCATGGTGGGGTCCCCCAAGGTAAAATAATTTTATCAAATGGGGATTGGCTAAAATTTATCAAATTGTTACCCCATGGGTACATCTTAGCTAAACATAATTCACCATCCATTGTTCTTCATAAGTGAAGTGAGTTTTCCAAGCTTCAATAGGCTAAAATCACATTATCTAATATGGAATTCCCCAAGCTATCTGAATGTTGAGCCTCAATGCTTTAAATACTATTTTTGATTTATTATATGTATTATTTCTTTTACCCCTGCGTGGCGCCTACAAAAAGAACTATAAATTCTAGACTTTTAGTATTTTTTAGTTTTCTATTATTTTCCTATCAATAGTAAGAATAAGCTCCTGATTTACATTGTTGGATTCAAGAAGAAAGCACCAAAGAGCCTTTTTCCAAATCAAAATTCCAAAATTTTAATGCACAACATCATAACTAAAATCATAAATTGAGCATTGATATTAGTTTACCAAATTAAAAGCTGATATTAGTATAGCTGCTGGTTATCATTTGTAACGCACTGGATCCTTCCAATGACTCACTAATGAATTGGGAAGCAGGGCCCAAGTCAATGACCATATGGCAGACAAGGTCCCTGAGACCATTTTTCTAGTGCATATGCTACAAGTGCTGTAGATAAACACCCCTTGGAGGACAGTTGCAAGTATTCTTACTCCAAGCAACATGCCCTGACTCCAAGACAAGGTGTATTGGGAGGCAATAGCCTTCCCAATCTCGCTCTAAAAGTCCACCTCATGTTTGTATAAGACAAACATGACCGCTGTTAGGCTAAATATACCAATATAAACCTCAGAAGACAATAAAAAATTAAAGTAAGGCTTAAGAACGGCTTTATTAGATATATTAGGCAAGTTGATAGAAAAAGGAATTATAAACTTCCTATTTTCAAGTCCCTTCTCTTATAGCTCTCTGCTGTGAGCATAGATCAAGCTCATCTGTCATGCTTGACACTATATACTTTAAAATAAATTAAGAAAACCCCCATTGTTATAGGCTGGATTGAATTCCATAGTGGCTGAGTCAGCAACATAATAATCATTCCAATTCTGATGTAAATCCACTCTTAACCTCGAACCCACCCACTTCAAAACCATTTGGCTTGACCTTAGGCCTGAAGAATGTTCTAACCGCCGTTCTTCATTATCAGCCCCAATCTAGGGTCTAACGAAGACTAATGCCCTCTCAACCCTCTATATTATACACCAGCTTGTTCTGTCTTATCAAATATTAGGGCAATGTGATGTTGAGGGAAAATCTTAACCGTCACATCACACCCCCTAGACGAGAAGAACTATCAGATCTTCCCAGGACACCAAGCGCAATCTCTGGACGTCTGCCATGTGGACTCCTCAACTGGATGACCCTTCCACAAGATCAAGAATGGCTGACGACCCCACACCACCTTTGTGTCCAGAATCTCCTCCACTTTGTACTCCTCAGCCCCCTTTCATCTGGAAACAAAGGAGAGGACATCTCAGGTGGCTGCCCCAAGAATGGTTTGAGTTGTGACACATGCATCACTGGATGAGCTTTTGACCCCTCTGGCAACTTCAGCATAAACGCCACCTCATTTACCGCCTTCACTATTGGGTATGGGCCCAACGCCACCGACCCCAACTTATGGCTCCTCACAGATATGGTATAGTTCTGAGCGTTTACTAAGACCCAATTGCCCTTCTTCAAAACGCTCCCCTCTGACGATGCTGATCTGCTTTCCAATTCTGAGCCGAAAGTACCACCTCTAGATTCCTTCTCAGGAGCCTCAAGGTATCCTGAGTCTCACATGGCAGCTCATCTTCTGCTGGATTCTGACCATGCTCCTGAGGCCTCATACCCTCTGGGTGCTGACCATGATTTGCAAAATGTGGTCATCCCCATGGATGCATGCTTGTAGTTGTTATACGCAGATTGCGCCAACTTCACCCAATTCACCCAATCATCCTGACACCCGAAGGAGTAGCACCTCAATTACTGTTCTGATATTTGATTTACCCTCTTGGTTTGGCAATATGTTTGAGGATGATAAGCTGATGAACGGGAGCCTTTATCTTTAAGTTTCTTAACAGATGTAACCATAAACAAGATGTGAACTGCGGACCCTGGTCTTACGCAATCTCCAGTACCCCATGTTGGGAAAAGACCTAATTCATAAAGATCTGACCTGATACCTTTGCAGAGATGGTTGACAAACAAGGGAAAATCTCTGCATACATCGTCAAAAAATCCACCACAACCATCAGGGCTTCCATCCCATGGGACTTGGGAAACCCTGTGATAAAATCCACACTCACAGAGGAATACATCCTAGACGGAATCTGAAGCGGCTTCAATTTCCCTCCTGGCGCCATATGGCGGGACTATAACCTGGCACACACCACACATCGCTCCACATACTGCCATACTGCTGCACCCACTCCCCTTTATGAATACTGGCGACAAACCAAGTTTAGCATCCTCTCTCTGCCTGGATGTGCAGCCAAAGTATGGTCGTGGTTAGCTACCAACACCTTCTACTGCAGACTCATCACTGGAACCCAGATCCTTCCTTCATGCCGGATAAGACCTCACCAGACTTAGAACCCCGCATGTCTCTTGCTCACCTCCCCTTCTCTCATCTCATTCAAAAATCCGCTGGCCAAACTCACTCCTCTGCTGCGCAGTCCAAATTCTCCCCAAAGTTCCTTCTCTCCAACCCTGGATCATTGCAAACAGACTCAATAACAACATTATATGGCTTTAAACCTCCTCAACTCCTCCTCAAAAACCTAACCCTGAATCACAACTTAGAAGATCTGGTAAGATATTCTGTTTCCCTGTCTTATACTCAATCTGCAAGTCATACTGAATCAAATTCAAGTGCCACCAGTCCTGTCTCTGATTCATCAGATGTGGGGACTTATAATACTCTAAGGCTTGATGATTAGTACAGATCACAACCAGATGCCTGGCGTATAATAGGTGGCGTTGCTACTCCCCTAATGCCGCCACTATTGCCAGATATTTCTTGTCATAGAGTGGGTAATTTGTCTCAGCGGGCACCATCTTCCAGCTAAAGTAACAGACAGGGTGCTCTACCCCGTCTTTACTCTTCTGAAATAGCACCGCTTTATGCGCAAAGTTTGACTCATATTTCTCCACTACAAATGGCCTTTTAAGATCAGAATAGGCCAAAACTGGGGCTATCAGCAGACTCATCTTCACCCGCTGGATAGCCCTTTCATCAGCCTCACCCCAAATGAAGGGCACATTCTCAGTTAACTTGTCAGTGGCTTATCCCACTTAGCTAAATTCTGGTAGAACCTCCTTACAAAGTTCACTACTCCCAAAAAACTCCGCACTTCAGTCTGATTACTGGGGGCCTTCCACACATTCACTGCTTGCAGTTTATTAGGACATTTTGCTAACACCCCTGGAAAACCACATTCCCCAGGAAGGACACCAAGTCCTTATTAAACTCACACTTGGATGGCTTTAACTTCAAGCCTGCCTGGCTTACCACCTCCAACACACTCCTTAAATCCTTCACGTGATCTTGCGTCAACCTGAAAAATACCAGATTATCATTTATATAGGCAACGCAACACCTACTAATCAATCTACCAACACAAAATCAATCATGCGTTGGAAGACTGTGGGGCATTATGAATCCCAAATGGCATAACCTGATACTCAAAATTCCCCAAGTGACACTTAAATACGGTATAATTCTGGCGCTCCAGCTGCACAGGAATCTGATTGAACGCATCAACCAGATCCAATTTGGTGAACACCACACACCCCGAAATTATGGGTAGAATGTCTTCCAGGAGTGGCATTGGATATGGGTTGGGCTCTGTCATCACATTAAGCCGTCAGAAGTCCACACAAGGACTTAGTTCCACACTCGCCTTTGGCACCAGAAGCACTGGCGAAACCACAGACGATTTTGACAGCACAATAAAACCCAAACCTAGCATTTTATGGACTTATTAATTAAGAGCTTACCGAGCCTGAGGATTCAATGGATAAACTGGACATCCACTTGGCAACTCAGAGCCCGCTTTGAACTGAAAACTAAATGCAAAGTCCCCTGTAGGCGCGAAGGGTGCCTCACCCATGGGTTCAAACACCAATGCAAAATCCTGGTACTCATCTGGAAAACCTCCAATGGCGCGACTGAAGATATTCCATCCATACGCTTCACTGATGACCCCTAGGACTGGAACTCCCACTCCCGTACATCTGAGCCCCCAGGCGGCAACAGCACTTTCCCCTTCATCATATCAAATTGCGGATGGAATTGGTGCCACCACCTCATCTCCAGCACCACTTGGTGAGGCAAATGCGCCACAGCATGAAATTCTTCTTTAAATTCACCCAGGCCTTGTCTCACCAGGATCTTGGCCTGCAACTTCCAGACTGAAGTACTCTTGGTGGAAACCGCCAACAACACAAATCCATTCTCCTGCAATGGCAATCCACATCTTCTTTCCCACTCCTCATCCACATAATTTTTAAAAGCCCCAATGTCCACCAGTCCAGGACCTTTCCACACTCCTTCTTCCCAGGACCTTCCCAAACTTTTACTGGTATAAATAAATATGAATGAAGCAAAGAATATGGTTTATTATGGGACATCAGATTCACTGGCTTCTTGCAAAAAAGAAGCATTCTTTTTCTTCTTTGGTGCATCAGGGACCTGAATGGAGGACTCAACCATCACCGCCCCAGCAATTTACCGCCCTCCTCAGGCTCCCCATGAAACTTTCCTCTTCCACGTACCTGAACCCCTTTGAGCTGTGCACAAACTCTGAACCTGCTCATCTCATTGCCTCCTTCCCATGGGAACTACCTAAGAACTGCACCAACTCCTGGAGAGGCTGAGCCAAGGCCACCTGTCACTCCACCTGCAAGGCCAAGGACACCTCTTCCTCTAACATCGCCGCAGGTCACACTGACACCATTGCCAACAACAAATCAGCCTGCAAATTTTGAAGAAACATGCAAGGAAGCTGGGACTCTGGCGTCTTGGCTGCTTTGGCCAGTGCCTGAAACATCTGATTATATTCCTCCACAGACTACCTCCCCTGACTGCACTGCAGCAACGTCAACTAAGCTGAATCTTGCGCCTCATATAGACATGCTGCTTGGCCAATCAAGTCCAAACACTCCATTGATGAGTCAGGAAACCCCGCCTGCTCCTCCAAAAATTCATGTGCCCAGTTTGAAAGTTTCACTGGCAAGGTCACCAAAGCTTGGAATACCTGTAAAACGAATGAATCCTCACCCCCTGAAGCCTTTGTCAACCGCCCTTGGACCTGAACCCAGCCAAACGTCTTATGGATCATCTCAAACTCCTCTGAACTTAGCATTAATTGAATCCTTTCTCCAGTCTTCACCAGTTCTACCACTTTACCACTGCTCTGGGACCCACGATCCAGCACCCAGTATACCTCAAAAAGCAAAAACACTGCTGAAAATACTACCATTAAAATCGTTGCAGTATAGTGATACCAACAGGGAACATAAATGCTCTTGCATCCTCTTTTGTTAGCCACCACAACGTCAGGAAAGTAAATGAGTTCCCTTTAATTTAATGCACTGGATTATAACCAATGAGCCACTAATAAACTGGGAAGCAGGGCCCAATTCAATGACCATATGGCAGACAAGATCCCTGAGACCATTCTTCTATTGCGTGTGCTACAGGTGCCGTGGATAAACATCCCTTGGAGGACAGTTGCAAGTATTCTTACCCCAAGAAGCATGCCCTGACTCCAAGACAAGGTGTATAGGGAGGCAATATTCTTCCCAATCTCGCTCTCAAAGTCCACCTCCTGTTTGTATAAGCCAAACATGGCCGCCGTTAGACTAAATATACCAATATAAACCTCAGAAGACAATAATAAAATAAGTAAGGCTTAAGAAGGGCCTTATTGGATATATTTAGGCAAGTTAATAGAAAACGGAATTAGAAAACTTCCTATTTTCAAGTCCCTTCTCTTATAGCTCTCTGATGCAAGCATAAATCAAGCTCATCCGTCATGCTTGACACTATGTCTTTTGAAATATGCTGTAAGCAAACCACTATCATTCGAGGACATATTGAATTCCATAGTGGCCGAATCACCAACCCAAGAATTGTTCCAGTTATGATTCAAATCCACCTTTAACATAGAACTCACCCACTTCAAAACCATATGGTTTGACCTTAGGCCTGAAGAATGTTCTAACCGCCGTCCTTCCCCATTATCAGCCCTAATCTAGGGTCTAACGAAGACTAATGCCCTCTCACCCCCTCTATCTTCCACACCAGCTTGTTCTGTCTTATTAAAGATTAGGTCAATGTGACGTTGAAGAAAACCTCAACATTACACCACTAGTTTAATAAACTCACTTCATTTTTTTCCTAAGGGGCAAGGCTTACATGATCTGGGTAGAATACAAACATCTATTACAGTATAACTTTTAGGTTTATCTTGCTCTTAAATATATTATTTATAGTGCTTAATACTTTATTTATATGATGTATAATGTAAAATTGAATATGATAATTAGTCCAAAAGATAAAATATGTACTAACTAGTAGTGTTAGGATATTGGTAAGTAAAGATTATGGGATTAAAGAAGGGAAACTTTAGTATCTATGATATTAACCACAAACAGCAAGTCATTAATTGAATGGCGTTTTTGGGGTAATATAGTTTGTAAAGGATAGTTGTGTGTTGCATAATATTGGGAGTGATTGGTAGTTTCCTGTTCATTTTGTTAATTAGATCTATTGGCAACCTGCACAGACAAAGTTCTGGCCTAAGCCACCACGAAAATCTTAAATGTCATTTGAGGTCCCTCTGTAGTCCTCATTATTTATGGGATGTAAGATTTGCCCTAGGTTAGGTGAAGACTCAACTTTGAGTTTTCAACATAATATATATTCATATCATATTTATTTTACATTTTAAAAATTTAATTATCAGCTGATGCTTTGTTGAACTATGCCCAAAGTAAGTATTACATTTAACTTTAATTAAATTACATTTTCCCTAGATAATGCCAAATGTACAAGTGAACAATTTCTGGATAAATCGCCCCACTAGTGATCCACTGGCCAATGAGATAGGGAAGGATGCCCAAGACAACTTATTATTAGCTTGATAGTAAGTATAAGGAAGTAATTACCATTCAACTCTTTTATTGACCCATTTATAACCTTTTGCCACCTATTATACTTTTTACCTGTTGACTTCTTGATGGCAGATAATGGAAACCACTTAATATATTGCCATTATTGATCTCAGTCCTGCCTTAGATCATGAGCACTGATCTACTTCAATTCTGTTCATAAACTATGGCATCACCTCCTACGTCCCTGAATCTACTTTCTTCTTCAATTGTGGTATGCACCTATCACTCATTATAATTTTAATTTCTTCCTTAGTACTTTAAATAGTACCAATTGGGCTTTTAAAATATAGTACTTCTCACTCCCTATATTCTTTATATATTAAAAATGACATTTATTTCCTGAAAAGAGGTTGACTATATAAGGGAAGATAAGGAGCTTGCTGCACAGATTGACTATATAGTAAGTCAGTTCAGTTAATGAAGTTGGATTAAGCCAAATTATAACCAGTGTAAGTAGCATGTAAAGGGATCTCACGCTACATGGGTTATGTTATCTGAAGAAGTAGAAAAGATAGTAATAATCTCAGGAGAATATTTTATTAAGGAAAAATTGCAAAATGATTAAAATACCTATCGGCAGGTTGTTAAACTTACCTATGATGAAAATTGAATGTTGTTGAGATTTCAAACGAAAAGGTTGCTAGCACTATTTCAAAGTTTTAATTCAGGGATTAAATGTCAGGTTTTACTTTGACAACATTAGAAATAATTGGCTTGATAAACCTTTCTTTAACTCTTTTCTTAGCTAAAATTTAAACTTTTTTCTTCACCTGAGGCTGACCACAGTGTCAATTTTTATATAAGATGAGGCCAATTGTTAAAACACTTGTTGCATAAGATCTATTTTGATATATCTTTGATTCTAACCAATTTCTCTTACTTCAATGCAAATTTGCTTAATTTAAAACATATAAAACCCATAAAATTTATCAAAATGGTGGGTTTGGGATGGTAACTGTTTGTGTATTGGGGCTCAGGCAGGGAGGTGTGGCAACCACCCAATATTTGTAAAGGATATTCCTCAAGTCTTCAATATTGGCCAGTGGCAAGGTCTGCAGGTTATCCCCTTTTAGTCCTGATTAGGTTCAAGGCTTGATCCAGCTTTATAGCTGCAGCTGGGAATTTTACATTAACCTTCCCTTTAAGGATAGGATCTTCTCCTCCCTCAATGGCCTTTACTAAGATATAGTTCTTACGTGGGACCAACACTTAAATAGCTGCAATGGAAGACATCTTGGGTGGATCCATCAGAGGATCTTTTAGATAAGTTCCATAAGTTTTTAAAATCAGATTATGACGGTTGGTACACTTTTTTGTGGGGATTCAGACGATCTTGTAAGATGGGTATTCCTTTCATTAAACCAGATACTGTAAGCTGCGCTTTAATCATCATGAGCTCAAAATCTTCTCCACACCAAAATTTAGGGCACTATTAACTATAATGCATACTACTGCAGGTTTTTGCCATCTAAATATAGAGAGGAAGGAATCAGTAATTATTGTATTAATCTTCTAATGTATGTTTTAGAACTCAAACTGCAGACTAAGACAGATTGTATAAGATTAAAATCAGATCTCCACCACCTACTGATACCTTTATTAAGATACCAAGTTAAAAGAAGCATTAACCCCTAAACTAGTACAAAAAAATGAGTAATGATCTGGAATCACCTAAGACCAAGGTGACAAAAAGACCATCTTACTGATTTCAGAAGACTAAATCAACACAAAGGAAGTCATTTCGTCATGCGCCTCTTCCTGAATCTCAATGAGATCCCAATCATCATCCCAAAAGAGAACATCCCATGTGTGACAAACCTCAGTACTCTATATGATCCCAAGCTTTAGATAAAATTATTTTTTTCAATTATATAAGCTATTAAATAAGCTTCCTAATTGTAGTATTTATTTAGGTTATTTAGAAAGCCTTGGTCATACCGATATTTTTAGCCCCTTGCTGTATTTTTATTAAAAATAAACACGTCTGACTCTGAACAGCTTTGAAGTCTGTTCCTTTGCCCAGACCTGTTATCTACCCTGCTGACAGAAACTTGGTGCTCCCTGACAGGCCTTCCAAGTTATCATTAAAGAGTGATGGTGTAAAAAAAGATGGACAATAATACAGAATAAGAAACCTACCAATATAATGAGGTAGAAACATTACCCATTGGATCAAAAATCCTTGATTTGAAGTAGGTGTCCTTGTTCCAACTACACTTGAGTTTATGGCTGATTATAGAGGAGAAGTGTCCCTTGTAAACCAAAGTGAATACCAAATAATAATTGCAAAACGTGATTCAATCATAAAATAACTGCTCAATGGCATATTTGTGCCTGAAGGACATTCTAGTTAGGTCAGAGCATCAGCTGTTCCCTTAACCATAAGAGAACTATATTTAGCTCATAGTTTACCTGACTTCAAAGTAGAAACCAGAGTAGATTAATACCCCAAAACTTCATTCACCCAGCCATCTATCACATTATGCAAATTTTAGGGTTACACCACCTTGAAGTGTCTGCGACAACTGGACCTGATCCAGTCCCTTCATTAATCTACCTATGAATTCTATCAATCTTTTTAATCCTTTGTGCAAGAAAACTGAAGCGCTATTCTCAAGAATTAGTGCTTAATCGACGAAGTTTTGATGTCATATGCCTTACTGGATGAAGGAGCCTTAGAATAATTACAAAACAACTTAAAAATCAAGTGGACGCCGCCGTAACTAAGGCTTACCTTCAGGTCAGACATTCTATTGTGTCATTCTTGGATCATATTTACGCCCTTGAAGAACAATGAGGATGATGTTTTGTGCAGTTCAAGGAAGCTTTACAACAAGCCCATCCAGGAGCTTAAGGTTTTCTGGTCAGAAGGGCTCCAGGCTACCAAGGTCCCCTCAGACCACGAGGGTCCACTGGAATCCATGAGTCATAAGGGATTGTGGCCCTATAGAACCCTGGGATTAACTGGGCCACCTGGGCCCCCAGGGGATATTTGCCCTCCCAGGCTTTCAGGGTCACCTGAAAACGTCAGTCCTCCTGGGCTACCCGTATCAGAAGGGCCTCTCAGCTGTCAAGGCGAATTGGGGCCTCTTGGCCCTCCTGGACCTACCATAACTGAACCTGAGGATGACACTTCTCAATCCCAGTTAAGTAGTATCCAGAATCAAGTCGCTCAACTCAAATCCCAGGTTGTGGCTTTAGCTCAAGGCTGTGGTGTGAATCTTGAAAGCCAGCCTTTCAAACCTAACTATACCATTGAAGCTCTAGATGACAGGCTCATGAATGTTATTAGCTTTTCCCAACTTTATGGTATTTAATTAGAACACATCAATGATCAGATTATCCAACATATCATTCAAATTTGGGACCACTAAGTTGGACAAATCTCTACTAAGGTAGTTGTAGAAGCTCAGAAGTTAAAAATTACAAGAGCTAAGGAATAACTTTATAAAAGCCACCTCTACCACAGTAATGACTCAGTACACAGACCTACAGAACAATGTGAATGATAGAGAAGGCTAACTTGATCAGATGTGACCCACCAAATACATTGATACTAAATCCATTTTGGCACTTTTACCACCAATTGTGATAAAGTTTTATCACACCTTTTTCTACTAACTTTATGCCTCTATCAAGGAAAAGTATGATTCCAGTAAAGGAATTATCACTTTTACCTATATGTCTATAAAAACGCCATGGAAGAGACTAACAATTGGCATAAAGTCAAATTCTTACCTCCTGTCTGAGTTGTATAGCCCAAAGCCTCATGGTACCTCACCTCAAGGATAGGTAAACATGGAGTCAAGTTAAGACTGCCTTGATAAAAGAATTTGGAAGCAATCAGACCCTGTCTTTGCAGAAGAAAGCCTTCATGGGTGTAACGGATGGGGCTCCCAAGGCTCAGCCCACCACCAGACCTAAACCACCACCCCCATATGTGGCCATACCAACCCTGTATGGCCCTGTCCAAATGTATGGCCTTGCCAGGCATCTGGGCTGAGGTGCGGTGCACAGGCCTCTGTCACCATGGGCCCCCAGGATGAGGTGCATCCCTATGGCCTCTGTCGCCTTGAGGTTACCAGGCTGAGGTGCGGTCAACTGGCCTCTGTCACCTTGGGCCACTCTGGCTCCTTCCCCTCTCACCAGGGCAAGGCCACTCTCAAGAGGATCCCGGTGCATCCACCCCCTTCCTCTCCTCCTCAATGCACCACCATCTGCACCCCCAATCCTCGCCTAAATAAATAAAATTAAATAAATGGATCCAGCGAATAGCAGCCTTTATTGGGAATGGACTCAAAGTCAGAATAGAATTTAAATACTGAGGTCCATCGGGGCTGATCTCATATTGAAATACTACCAAAAAAGGCTGAATGAATTGTAGGTAATGAGGGGCGCAAAAGCCTCTGGAATTGATGGCATCCAGGGAACTCAACGGAGAATTGGAGGGGAACCTCAGAATAAACAACCAATCAAATAAATAATTTATCTAAATTTTTATTCTGTTATCAACCCAAATAGAAAAATCCTAATTGGAATAATGGAAATGCAACTATTGACACACATGAATCTCATAATCCCCCCTTATGAGATTCATATAATGATCGTCAATTGTCACAATGGGCATTCATATCAGACATGGAGAAACACCAACTAAGTTTGCCAATTGATATTAATATGAGGCCCAGACATTGGTTGCTTGTGACCGCATCTTCCTTGATGACGCTATTACAGCTTCCAACTCCACCTTGGCATCTCGCCTTAATTTACAGTTATATATCAGCGTCATCAAGAGAAACCTCACTAGCATCCCAGCAACAAGGAGGCTTTTGTTGAGATCCCCGCAAGTTTATTCCAGAAGGCTTCTAAACCCAGCTAATCTCACAACTGACGCCCTCAGGTCAATTCTCTTGAAAATACGGGGACTAATAAGAAGAATATGTAATGAAATAGTCAGTCTTTAACCAATATGGATTCCTCCCATAGTTTTTAAGATTTAGGATTCAGTTAATTGGGCACAGGTGCCAAGTAATTATCTAGTTTTAATAATAAAATTAATATATACAGTGTTATAAACTCAGCTTGATTACCTTTAGAGGCCAACTTTCTGCTCAGCGTGTCTACTTTGCGCAGATTAGGCACCAGAAAACCTTCTCTAACATCATAATCACTCTCACTAAGCAAATCCTCCTTTGATTCTACCCCCTGTATCATCAACCACATGTATAAACTGTCTGCGCCAAAGTCAAACTTATTGACACTCTTAGACATTTTTGACATACGTTGGCCCTCAGAAGTCAAAGGGTTTTTAACAACCTATCTCTTGGAATTATCAGCACCAAGGTATCCGTGACATAGAGTGTATTTTACCAAACAAGGCAGGTCTTAAACTAATTAATGGACACAAAGTATTTGGTTAATACAAGATTGGTTACTAGCACTTAACTACACTTGATACAACAAAAGTGCAAATAAAAGGATAAATTTGAGATTCTATAGAAAGGTTCTTTATTAAGATAAAAAGTGAAGTATATTATACTTCATGGGATATGAAATATAAAAATGAATATAATAATGAAAAGTATTTAATTTTGGGGGTTCAACATGAGAATTTTTCAAGATTTTTTAGTCAGACGTCTTCTAACTTCTGTTTTGGCCACTTCATACGTTTGAGATAATTCTTGCAGCTGCAAGCTCCATCTTGCAGTGGTTACTCCTGAACTTGGATGTTCAGGGGCATTTGTACTAGGTCCCACTTCTGGGGTTTGGGCCATTATACCTTCTGCTGATATTAATTATTTACCAAATTTAGTAATATCCATCTTGACTTCAGGTTTGATATTTGACACTCCTACAATGTTCTTTGAATCGTGGCTTTGTGTGACTAGCAAAGTTAGATGATTTCAAATTTTGTAATATTTGCATTTTAAACCTTGGATGTTTGCATCAGCATAATTTAGTTCGCTCATCATATCATCACATGTGGAATGCACAATATTTAAAACCCACAAAGGTATATAAGAGGGTTGATTTTCATATGGAATTTTGTTGGCGACGTCATCTTCATTAACTAACTTATCTGACTCCTCAAAGCAAAAAATATTTTGCATGACATCATCACCTGAATATTGAAAAATCAATTGCTCATGACATCATCCTGATTCAACTGAAAATTCTTTGGCTTGCCCGCATCTATAAAGAGGGTCTCAATTGATTCATCCACAGTTGGCTGGTCGCCTGTACCTCCCCCAGTTTGGGGTTGTTTGCACTATTTCCTGTGGAAAGGAATGACTAGTTAAACCAGTTGTGGCCTCATCTGTGACACTTCCCCTTTCAAGACCTGGGGAGTGATTTGAGCTGCCAGGCATGCACTCTATTAAAACAACATTAGTATCATCATACTAGATGGAGTAATCCATTCCTTTCTTTGCCAAGATGGTCACAGGCCCAGTCTAAATGGCCTGTAGCTTCTCTGGCTGTGTTCCTCTCAGGTGGTAAAACAAAACCTTGTCTCCAATGCTAAACCTGGGTAACTTGGATTTTCTCTGGCTCTCACATTGGTTTGGAGGGAGACTTGCTCTAATGTTGCTTGGAGCCTCTAACTGTATTTTTATAAGCTCTTCAGCTAAATTCTGTTGGTAACTCATATGTGGCAGGTTTTTTTGATCCGCTGATATGATGAGTGCCAGGAGGGTAGGCAGCGCGGCCTCTCGCCCATACAGGGCTTTGAAGGAGGAAATTCCTATCACTTGAAGATGGCTTAAATGGTAAGTAAAACGCTGATGGCAACAGATGGTCCCACTTTGACTTGTAGGTAAAAGACATCTTCTTTAAAATTTTTCTTAGGGTACCTTTCATTCTTTTGAAGCTTCCAATGAAGGATAGTTGTATGGGGTAAAGTACTGTTGTTTCACTCCTACAAGATCCATTGAATTCTTCACCACATCCGAGATAAAATTCTTTTCATTATCTGACAGTAGAATTTGAGGGCATCTGTGTCTTGTGATCACTTGATTGTACAAGAAATGGGCAGTGGAATTCTCAGAATATGTATTGACCGTTAAGGCTTCTACCCACTTAGTGAAGTGGTAAATTGCTACTAAGATAAACTTGGATCATCTGGAAAAATCGGAAATGGGCCCAAAATGTTAATAGAGAAAATTATGAATGGTGCAGTGAAGGGATCAGCATGAAATTGAATCACTTCTTTAATGGGCGAAAACTGTCACAGGGTACATTCTCCAAGGCTTGGTTACTTCGTCAGACACGCCTCCTGATAGAACCTCTCCTTGAGGTATGATAACGTCTTTTGGAATCATCCATACCCATATGCTTGTGAGCCTCCATCAATATCTCCATGAGATCACTGGTTTGTATGTATGGATACCATTTGGTTTGCTTCTTTTGCAGATTTCCAATGATACGCCGGGTGTCTTTAGAACATCTGCGCAGGATGCTCTTCACTTTCTGAGTTTCGTTCTGCAATGCTTCTTTAGGTGGCCCAATTAAGTCTTACAGGCGATCACTCTCTGGAGCCTGCAGGTGGAGTACCAGTAATCTAGACAAGCCATCCACATTAAGGTGTTTGACTTCTGCATGATGTATGATTTCAAAACCATACCCTTGGAGGAGGACATCTCAATGGGCAAGGCGTCCATATGGATCCCTCATGTTTCTTAACCAGTGGGAGCGACGCATGATCTGTGATTACTTTGAAATGTAAGCCATATAGATAGGGTCTGAAATGTTTGACTGGTCTTATCAAGGCCAAGCACTTGCGTTTAGTAGCTGTGTAATTCTTTTTGGCTTTGCTGAATACTTTGGAGTAATACTCAATCAGGTGATTTACCCCATCCTCATCCATTTTGTGCCAAGATTGCACTAAGTCCCACATCACTAGCATCAGTGTACAGATAGAAGGTCTTGTCAAAGTCCGGATAGGTCAATATTGGTGCTTCTACCAATTGTGCCTTCAGCTCTGAGAATTCCTGATTTTTCTCCAGGCTCCATTTGAACTTTGTCTCTTTTGTCAACAGGTAGGTAAGGGGCGCCGCCAAGTCAACGAAATGGGAGATGATTTGCTTGTAGTACCCCACCATTCTTAGTAAAACTTGAAATTACCTCATACTCATTGGTGGCTCCATTGCCATGATTGCATTCACTTTACCATCCTGAGGATTAACTCTGGCTGGGATAATCTCATACCCAGGAACTCTAGCTGTCTCTTCAGGAAAGTACACCTGATTTTTTTCGGTTTCAGTTGGATGCATGCAGCCATGTGAAGACTTCCTTAGGTGCTGCAAGTGCTCTTGGAATGTGTGGCTGAACACTATGATATCATTGAGGTATATCAACACACTAATTAACTTAAGATCACCGAAGATGCGATCCATCACACTACTGGAATGTTTCAGAGGCGTTACAGAGCGTCTTCATCATCCTCAGGGGTTCAAACAAACTTTGGCTGCTGATCAAGGCGCATTTCTTCTGGTCCTCGAGCAAGAACTCTATTTGCCAGTAGCCGCTGGCTAGTTCCATTGCCAAAAAGTATTTTGAGCTGCCTAGGCGTTTCAAAGCATCATTGACGCATGGCAGCGGGTATGAGTCCTTCTTGGATATACCGTTTAGGTGACAGTAGTCCATGACTACTCTATGGGTACTAGCCTTCTTGCACACCAGCAACAAAGGAGATTTTCATGGGCTTTTTTATAATAATTAGCCAGACTTCAGCTACCTGATTGAGCTCTTGTGTAATGACTGCGTCCTCTGTCTTTGAACAACGGTAAGGCTTGGAACTGAAGGGGATAATGGAACTGGTGTCCATCTTGTTGACCTCCCCTTTGCACAGGTCATAGCCATTGAGGCCAGTGCTGAAGATGTCATTAAATGCGTCCAAAGGTTCTTCCAGATCTTTCTGTTAATTAGAGATCACATCACCAAACCCAAGCTCCTCAAAACCTTCTACTGCATGTATGGAATCTATATCTTACAAACTATCAGTCATGCCAGTGCTACAACTTGTCCCTTTTCAACTCGGATTAATTGGGTAGTGATGTTACCTAAAACAAGGTTTAGCTCTTCAGAGTAGGTGGTATTATAGTATTCTTGTAGTACTCTGGGCTTTTGCTCTTGAATCCAGTCTCAACTGTACACTTCCAATATGGTGTCAGAAGGGATCTTTACATTGATTAAAAATGTCATTCTGTGTTGGTCACCTGGTCAAATCTATAGTTTCACTTTCACCTGGAGGATGTCCTTTCTCTGCAATCACGGTAGGCGGTAGTTGCTTTACAACTTTCTCCAGCAAGGTGTAATTAATGGGATAGATTAATTGGCCTGTTTCAACCAAGCATGTACGCTGTTTTTGTGGTTTAGTGTCCTCGTCCTTGAATACCAGGGGGAGTTAATAGCTCATGATAACTGTGCTAGTATTGAAGTCAATCTTCTCCCCAAACTTCAGTAGAAACTGTGTCCTAATCAGGAAATCGTAGTGATCATCATCTAATACTAAGTATGGGTGCTATCAGGACCATACGACTAAAGTGTAAAGGCAATGTAGAATAAGCCCCTAAGGCACGGGTAACATTGGGTCCTGCAGTGCGGTATTTCACATTGTAGTCAATGTCAGGCATAAACTTGAGTTTCTTCATAAGTTTGGAGGAGATGATGTTGACTGGATCCCCAGTGTCCAGCACTGCCAGAATGCGCACCTTCTGAATGATTACTTCTACCTTTGTTACGCGCTTGCCAAAGGGTTTTCAGTGGTCAGGACATTGGTGGCAGATTCTTCAATTGGCTTAAAACAACAGTGCTTGTATTGGCATTGATAGTGTTTTCGCCATCTGGTGCCACATTCTTAAAGGTTGAAGCGACCAACTTCTCTCCTTCTTCAACTGAATTGTTACTCAGGTAGGCTTGTTTGCTTGGGCCAAATAGGTATCACTTGATGCATATCTGTTAGTACCATGAACTCTAGGTCTAGCCAGTAAAGCCACAGCGCTAGTTGCCCAAAACACATAGTAAATTGCAATAGCCAAGTCTTCATCCTGATGGTCATCCTCACCCTCAGTGTGAAGATTCACCCAGTTTACGGTGTTGGGTGTGTCCTTTTTAGGGGTTAATTTCTTTGTTTTGGCAGTAACTAATTACAGGATTGATAAAATGCCCAAGTTGGTGGCACTTGTGGCACATAAAATCTCAACGTTGCAAGCGTTCAGGCGGTTTGTTACTCTTCTCTTTTGGCTTGTCACCCTTATTGTTGGCAACATATATGACATTATTGTCTCGTCAAGGGGGTAAAGTAGGTACCACGGCCTTGTAATCAGATCTGTACACCCCTTGGATGTTGAAATGCGCCTCCTTAAGCGCTTTTAGGGACGTAACACTCTTGATCACCAGTGTCATATGCATCTTAAGATAATGATGCATCTCTGACGAACACAGTAAGATAGTTTTGGCGGTAGGCAGATCCATTGTTCCTGTGGTCCATAACTGCTGAGCCTTGAGGTTGTAATGAGAATCGTTGTTTGCAACTGACTCATTTTTGCCCATATTCATCAACAAGAACTCTTGTTTCATATTCTGTACATCCTGATTACTACCAAATTCAGAGAGTAAAATGTTATTTACTTTGGTCCAAGATAACCAAGTCCCAAGCTCACGCTGAGGATTTTTTTGAGCCTCACGGTTCATAAATCCTTATATATGGTGAGCCTTTTAGTGATCACTAACTACATCCATACTATTTCATACATCTGGAGGTAACCAGAAATTGTTACCTTGTCAGGTGTATACATGATTTAGAAGTACAATTTAAAGTTGGGATCCTCTTCAACAGGATCAGTGTGCAGCATGATCAGCTGAGTAGCAGTTCTGACCGGTTGTGGTACATTCCCTTGAGCGGCTCACATAGGTGCCTCCAATTGAGTTATAGCTTGAGTAGAGATAGGCTCCAGTATAGTATGAATTTGTGACTTCAAATTTTCTATACTTTTATCCATGGCAAACAGCATATTATCGTGCTGTTACAAGCTCTCTCCATATTCATTCAGAATGGTGATGATTTAACCATTCTTTTTTCAAGGAATACAAGTCTCTCTTTGAAGTATTTAAGAGTAGAATCTAATTTGACAATAGGTGATAGTCCTCTCACAATAGGTAGTGAGGCAAATTGGGCTCTTCTAATGGTCTCCTTGACATACTCAAGATCAGTGCATAGATTGTGCACTTTTAATATCAGGGTATGAAGTTTAGTATGGAGTGTATCCTACTTCCTAACCAGGAGTTTAGGGTAATCCTCTCCTCGATACACCTCCATATCCGCAAAATTGTCAACTTGCTCAGGAGAACTATTGTGATCATTGCTAGGGCCTGATAGTGCCACCCCTTTACTGAGCACCAAAGTCAGTGTGCTGACCTTGGCTCACTTAACTTTAAAGGCTGAATCGCTTCTAAGGGGGTCAACCTTGCACAGATTAGGCACCAGACAACCTTCATTAACATCACAATCACTCTCACTAAACAGATTTTTCTTTAATTCTACTCCTTGTATCATCAATCACTTGTATAAACTGTTCATACCCACGGCGAACTTCTTGACATTCTTAGACATTTTTGACGTGTATTGCCCTTAATCCTAAACAGAAACCTTTCCACCTAACCCTTGGAATTATCAGCACCAAGGTATCCGTGACATAGAGTTTCTTCTACCAAACAAGGCAGGTCTCAGACTGGTTACTGGACAGAGAGTATCTTGCTAATCCCAGACTGGTTTCTGGCAATTAATTACACTCGATACAACAAAAGTGCAAATAAAAGGATAAAGTTGAGATTATATAGAAATGTTCACCATTAAGATTAAAATGAAGTATATTATAATTCACTAAAAACTTAATATATAAAAATGAATAGAATATTGTAAAGTATGTGGGATTTGAGTCTCAATATGAGGATTTTTCAGTATCCTCTAGTCAGACACCTTCTGACTGCTGCTTTGGTGTTAATATTTTATATGACCAAATTATCCCGCCTGACTAAGATTATAATCTGCTTTTCTGCTAGGGGATGAGGCTTCTAGTGAAATATGGGAGTTATCCAGTTATATGCAATGACTATTGTTTGGTGATTTATCCTAAAGGATAATTTATCAATCAGCTGTTTTTTAATTTTCTGGATTAATGAGTGTTTTTCAGGGATATCCCTGACAATAAAAAGCAATTAAGTTGTTAATGTTCATATTGATAATAAAATTGGCTAGTAGGAGTCAATCAGGGTTTAAGCAAATTATCTAAGGGATTATTAGAGTTGCTAGGCGAGTAATTCCATCTGTAATAGCAACTGAAAATTTAACCTTTTTAGGTATTGTGACATTCTAGTTATGGGAAAGAGTCCCATTACTTAATCAGGTTTCTAACCCAATAAGGATGAATTACTGGGGTTGAATGAAAGCATTGAAACATGCTCTTTGTTTCAATTCAGAGAAGGTGCGTTTAATTAGGGGAGAGAACCCAACCAACCCAATGAGGAAAGTAATCAATTTGCACTACCCCAGAGGGTGAATTCATTGGCAACAGCTACATTTTTATAATTTGGGTGCCAACAGAAGAGCTGGACACTAAATCCTTAATAATTTTCTTGTTAAGTAATATAGTAAGCGGAATAAGATTCTTGTATATAATAAAATACATAGTTAGGGAGGATACCCCAGTGGTAGAGTATGGACCCTCTACCACTGCCTCCCAAGTTTGATCCCAGTAATGGACTTTGGGTAGGGGACGATTTTGGCTGTGTTGGTTTTGCGCACCAATGCCCTGAACTGAGATAGCGAATAGCAAAGGCGGTCCATGGAGTTCCTGGCCTATCATATGCCGCGCATGGAGGTTTTCCAGGTTTTATCCTCCTTTCCCATTTTCTTCACTTCCCTAATTGGTGCGGTATTGTCCCCCAGGTTGGCCCACCTCGAATAAAATATAAGATAAATAAAATATTTAGTTGATTATACATTTATTGCATTTATGATTAATATTGGGATTAGAGTAGAGGAATCAAAATTCCTGTAGCTAAATATTACTATCATGTTCTCCAGAGTTCCTGATTTAAGAAAAGAACCTCTGAACCTAGTCCTTGGTTAAGCTCTACCTGAAGGAAGGGTTGAAGTTTCACCAAGAAGGCCACTAAACTATAATTGCTGGATAAGTCCAGGAGACCTCTAAGTCAGAATTAGAAGCCAAGTCTTAAGAGTAGAAGTTTACTTAGAACTTCTGAACCTGCTGCCAGTGGGTTAAGTTCTGTTGTTATCCAGAAGGTTTAAACTTAGAAGAGAAGTTGAAGGGAGAGGAAATCTCTTGTTAACAGGAGAGAATAATTAATACTTTCACAGCGGGTTGATGGAAGAAGCTGTTCTTGGTTGAAGGAGGATCCTGATCAGGAGAAATCTTTGGTCGTGAACTACTCAACTGGATACTAGTTTCCATACTAGTATCAGTCACCCACATATTTATAAGATTATTGATCAATAAATACTAATTGCACAAATTTTGAACCTGTTCAAAAAACCTTGGGAGCTGAAAGAAGTTATAATCCTAAAAGGGCAAATTCTTAAGTTTATATATTTGTGCTCATTCCATAGGAGGAAGTTGAGTAGCAACCAGTTCCCAATTTTCACATTTAGTCACTTCATGCTTTTAAAATAATCCTTGCAGCCATGAGCTCCATTTCACAGTGGTTACCCCTGAACCTGGATGTTTAAGGGCCTTTGGAATAGGCCCTGTTTAAGAATTTTGGGCCATTATACCTTCTGCTGATATTGATTAATTACTAAATTTATCAATATAAATCTCAATTTTTGGTTCAAGTGATGGCACTCCTACAATGTAACTCATATCATAGCTTTTATTGAATCTCAAAACTGGATGGTTTCCCTATTTGTTAATATTTGCCTTAGTGTCAGAATTTGCACCAAATCTACTAAATAATTGATTCAGGTCCTTTGAAGCTCACTTAAGTAGTTGGACAGATGTGAATTTTGCACTGAAACCTAAGATATAAAGAATATAAGAGTTACCCTTTATCAGAGGTTCAGAGGTCCAAATAAATCCCTATTGTTGGAACTTAACCAGATGGCTATGGCTCAGAGGTTCATTTGGGCTGAATATAATAATTGTTGGAATTTTCACTGTAAACAAATATAGATATAAAAATGAATTTTAAAGATTAAATAATACTTCAAAGAAACTAACTTTATTATTCAAAATAATTAGGGAAATTTATAGTATAGTGAGATCTTTTTTTCTAGTACTAGATGGTGTATAGTGAGATCTTTATATTAAATAATTGAAAGATCTTTTCAATAAGATAACTGATATTATTAAATATCAGATCTGATAAGATCAATAATAAACGAAATATTAAACTTGTTAAAAATTGTAGCATTCTCAAAATGCTAAATATGCCTAATTAGGAAAAGATTAATTTTGTTGCAAGTTATACAACTCTATTGTGATATTAGGAATAAATTTAAATGAGTTTAGATGCCATTTGAACTGGAGACATTGGAGCACTGCACAATGGTTTAAAATAGGATCTGAATCAGTGGTGCACCGCGCACAGGTGTATTAATACATTAATAATCTATAATATAAATATAGCCCAAAGCCAATTATACTTAATGGGGAAACCACAGGTCAAGGATTTACCCAGAATAGTGTAAATCCCAGCAGAGCCCCCACCAAGCCTTGCCCTAGGGTAACAGCTTTGGTCAATTAGGCAGGGCTTGGAGTTGATGCATTCAATAATTCAAAGGTTTTGAGGATGGTTGATCAACAACCACCATAATCATTGTAGTCCTCAAAGCCTTCACATTATTTTTGATTTATTCCAGATACAAGCAGGGCCAAACCAGGTTCCAAATTTATCTCACAATGGTGTAACACATTTTTAAGATCTGAAACAAAATTATATAAAGTGAGGATAGCTGAGTATGGGCTAGAAGAAGGTGTTAATAACAACAAAACCAAAGGTGAGGCAAAATTAGATATTAAGTCCATCCAGGAATTTGGGTATAGGTATAAATGATGAACCAATGACATAAATTCTTTTTTGATGGGAATTGTTAGTGGGCAATCATTTCCACTTTTTAAGTTAAAGTTAGCAATTTGTATTGTTTGGAATAAGTTGGGGGTTTGGAATCTTCCACCTTTAATAAATTGATATCATCTCCAGATGTTAAAGCGTCAAAACTCACTGTTACAATGGTGAAACTAAATTGTTAATGGAATTAATAATTTCTAAATTGGGTTTAGGCCAATTGGAATTAGAAGGATTATTTGGTTCATATGTTAATGTTGAGGTTATTAGTCAATCCTGTAACTTTCCATGTCCAGGTGGTATATTGAAAAAAGGATGTAAACTCGTTTAGTGGACAATCTGATGGTTGATGATAAGATGTTACATCATTCAAGCCTTAAATTGATCTTCTCCGTTGAGACAAAAGGGAATTCTCAGAAATATCAATGGGTTGTGTTTGTAACTTGATGGGAGCAGCTATGTCCACGACTGTATCAATGCTATCAGCAGAAAAGACATCATCATTTCCAACACAGGTAAATTTATTAAAATATTTTTATCAGTGGGGAGGCAAACATCATCCATTGCAAGAGAGGCATTCAGGATGACTGGTTTAAGGAAATCTTTAGCTTGAAGGATACCTTGTAACTTGGATAATTTCTTCTAATATTGTTTCAGTTTAGAGAGGTGTTCACCCATTAATCTTATCCAAGAGTAAACAAAACCTAGAAGCCAATAGTCATTCCCCCAAGTATTATCTAACAAGCTTCCTTTCTCTTGGAATCCCATTCCTTCTTGTAGTGCAGTGCTTTCTCCTTGTGATAAAATATGGCCTTATTTAATCTTTTCACTTTATGATGCTGGCTTTATTGCTCAATAAAATCTTTTTCAAATCCTTTAGGCACATCTAATAAAGGCGAGCAGTTGCTTAAGGTGACTGGTCATTCTTAAATGAACAAAGTCTACTGAGCTAACCGCAAAAGATTTATTTTAAAGCTATTCTCCACAGATAAGATATCTTTTCCAATTAAAAGCAGATATTGCAATAGATTAAGGTCAATTAAGTAGTTATATTCTACATAGTGTAATATTATTTTTGTCCTTAGTTAAATTGAATATTTTGTGTGACTCAAAAAGGACCTGGCAGAAAGCACCAGTGTTGTAATATGCAATGAATAAAATGATATATTGAGTTGGGTCCTCTGAAGCACACTTAAGTGGTTGGACAGATGTGGATTTCGCACTGAAACCCAATATATATAGATTTTAACCTTTATCAGAGGTTCAGAGGTCAGATAAATTCAATATTGTTGGAACTTAACTAGATGGCGATGGCTCATAAGTTCCTGTAGGCTGATTATAATAATTGTTGGATTTTTCACTATAAACAAATATAAACACGCCAAATGAATTTCAATGAGTAGATAATACTGCAAGGAAAGTTACTTTATTATTCAAAATACTTAGGAAACTTTATAGTATGATGAGATTTTTAAATTTAAATTTATTGTGGGGAAGGCCGACCATGGGACAGACACTTCCGAATATGACTCAGGAAAGATAAACTTAGTACCAGGGGGGCACCCCAGAGAAGCGATGCTATCTCTTGTTGCCAGCGGGAACGCCACTTATGGGGAGGGGGAGGGAACATGTGAAGGGCCGTAGCCACTATTGAGCACGTGTGGAGGAAGGGGTCTGATTTGATGAACCAGACTGGGAACCAGGAGGAGACCAGCTGTCGGCGACGCGGTGGGAGATATCCAAACATCCATGCTTGAAAGTGGCCCACCAAATGAGCCCAGAATCTGTAGACAGCTTCTGGGAGGGTGGGGATGGAGCCCGCGATGGCATCCAAGACAATCGTGTGGATAGTCCACATGGCAATTGCAACCACCAGAGCACAGAGGGAGGGTGGAAGGGGGGAGGCCATTGATGAAGCAAACATATCTCTTGACAGACTGAAGGGATGCGTTTGATCCTGGCCTAGCAGACGGTGGACTTCGCGCCATATCACTTTAGAGGTGGGGCACTTCTCCAGGCGGTGGAACAGCGTTCCATACTGGCCACACATGAGACAGGATGAGTGTAAAGCGTTAGAGCGCTCAGCTGTATGATACACCCGCCTCAGGCAGCGCCACGCATGGGAGTGGACTTGAGGCTGCAACAGAGAATGGTGTGCGTATTTCCAGATAGTCTTTTGGGTCTCAGTGGAATAAGGGATGTCCATCATGTCCAGGTAGTCCACCCTGGATAGGACTTAGGGTCAAATGGGGATCACGCCATCATGAATGGGTAGCCCCTGTACCTCTTGTGTGAAATGAGGAGAGGGGCGGCCTCTTCAGGTTGTATGTCCACTGATACAAATTCTCCACTCTTCACTTTGCATGGAGAGTAGGATTCGTTTGTAGTGGGTTTTAGTCCCGTGAGGACCTGTGGCCGATGTGTGTGATGCGAGGTATTTCATCAGGGAGTGGGGGTTTGATGGATTGTTGAGGCCCAAGGCTCGGGAGAAGGTGGAGTGGGCCGCGCGGGACCAGTGTTGGGATGGGAGTGTAGGAGCGGTGATGGCCGCGATCCAGGTGACCAGGATCTTGGCAGCATGGGCTTTTAAGTCAAGCAGGCCCATGCCACCTTGATGATGAGGGCCAAACATGACCTCTAGCCGTACTGGTGGAGGGCGGCCTGACCAAAGCCATCCTTGCAGCAAAGCAAACAGGGATTTGAAGAAGCTTGGGGAGAAGGGGATGGCGTGGGCTCTGAACCAGACTTTGGATAGGAGCATAGAGTTGGCAAGAACAACCCTGCCAGTGAGGGTAGTAGGGTGGGCTCTGAGAGAGGCGAATTGCTTCGTCACGTTGTCCAGTATATGGCCCTCCATTACTGTTGACGCATATCCGCCTGCCTCCATCCACACGCCCAGATGGCGCACCGGTCCTATGGTAGGACGTGGCACAAAGGGGAGCACCAGTGGAGCGGTGTGTGTTTAGTTAGTAAGGCGTGGCCATGGGCGAGAAAATGGACTGGGTTGGGAACTACTTGCTGGGGCCCAGCAGTTCTGAAACCGACCAAGGAGGATGATTTCGGTTTTGGAGGTGTTCAGTGCCGCGTTGCTTACCCGGGAATATTCCTGGATGAGGGCTTCAAGCGCGCGTGCATCTTTGTTATTAGACACCCCCACCACGCAATCATCTGCAAATGCCATCATCTTGACTGGGGTTTGGCCTGGCACATGGACCCCAGTGAGGTGGGCATTCACATTTCGCAGTAGTGGGTCAAGGCTGAAGTTGTATAATAGTGGGCTGAGGGGGTCCCCTTGTCGCAAGCCCCTTTGAGGGCGGACTACTTCCGTTAGGAAGCCTGGCCACACACTGCCATTGTTGCAGATTCCGTGAGCAGCATCACCCAGTTTATGAAGCGGGGGGTAGGCGAAATTGATGAAGGCATGCCCTTAGGTATTCCCAGTTTACTCTATCATAGGCCTTTTGTTGGTCCAAGAATACAAGTGCCCCAGAGGCTGTGGACTGACACACATTAGCCACAGAGTGCACGTTATCCCAAATCGACCTTCTGGGGATGAAACCAAATTGTTCTGAAGAGATGGTGGCAGATGCTACAGTCCCTAAACGGTTAGCCATGATTTTTGTTAAAATTTTGGTGTCTGTGTTTGTTAGAGAAATGGGGCACCAGTTGGCTAAGTCAAGCTTATCCCCTTTTTTAAAGAGTGTGACAGTAAAGGCCTCATGTCCTCCTGGTAGGAGGAGCGTTTCCAACAGGCTTTGGTTGAGTGAGGCTAGCAGCAATGGGGATATATAATTGAAATATTTTTTGTAGAACTCATATGGAATGCCATCTGGGCCTGGGCATTTTTGGTTTGGCGCACCACAAATGGCTGTCCATAATTTGTTCATAGTAATTAAATTCATTATTTCTGGGTATCAGAAAACAGTGTGGATATGAGCTTGGTCGAGAAATTCCGCCATTTCGGCCAGCTGAATTGGTTCAGCTCAGTATAACTCAGAGTATATCTTTGCATTTCGATTGCCACTTCGGCTGGTGTGTCCACAATGGAATTATCCGATCTTCGCACCTGTGTGCAGGCCACACTCTGGCGTGGTGTGAAAATTTTAAATGAAGTATGCGGTGCACTTGTCGCCTTTAGTGATGTGTGTGGCCCTGTATTAGACACAAACCCAATGTTTGTGTTGCCTTTTGAGTGCGTTGAGGTGGGCGGCTGCCTCCGCCCACTTCCTGCCCCATGCAGGGCTGTATCCTGTGGCTGGAATGTTGGACTCCAAGTGGGCCAATTCTTCCAGCGCATGCAAGATAACTGCCAATGTGGCTCGTGAGCATCTGGAGGAGAGATGGCGATAGTGGCAGATGGTGTCCTCTTTAAAAGTTGCCCATGTGGAAATGGGGTCCACGCAAAATGGTGCAACAAACGATTTTGCCAAAGTTGCCTCTTCCACCCACATGGAAAATCCTGGCGACGCGAGCTTGGGGGGCAGATTTTGCACCAATGTGGGGCCTTTGCAACTGTGACAGGTAAGTGGTATGTTATCAAGACCAGTTGGTGGTCGGAGAATTCCATTTTTGTTGTTTCAAAGTGGGAGATGTGGGGTTGGAATTTCGCCGGCGCTAGAATAAGGTCAATGCGGGTCATGGACCTTAATTGGCCATTGTGGATGTGGGGACGCGTCACGTTTTCGAGCAGTGGGGCATGTCACGGCAGCGCATCCATTAACCCAAGGGTGGCTTTTAGAATGCGTAGTTCTACATGACCCTGTGGGGCGTGGGGTGAGGGCAGCCACCGGTCCGTTGGTGAGGTTAGCCAACAGTTCATGTCACCAACTAGGAAAGAATTGGGGGGTAGTGGGAGGGATTTGACCGACAAGAAAAATTCCTGACGCTCATGTGCACTGTTTGGGGCGTAGATGTTGATGATTGTGTGCGCAACGTTGGCCCACGAGAAGATGACAATGAGCACTTGGCCATTTAGGAATATTTCTGAGGATGTGAATTTAAAAATTATTTTTCTGAATTAGCACCCCACAGTGCTTTGACCAAAAGGATAGGGATGGGAGGAGCTTTGTTTTCCAAGCTTCCTCGGAACCTCATGGACAGTGGGACTCCTGGATGGCCAGGATATCCACAGGTAAACTGTTTTGTAAAAAACTCAGTTTCCTAGCCTGGGACAGGGAGGCCTTAAGTCCGGCAATATTCAGCGTCCCTAGAGTGAAGGTTTCCCCCATCGCACCTTAGGTGCAAGGGGGTGGGCCACCAGGCCCACCAGCCTCTTCAAGGTCCCCACAGGCTTTCACAGCAGCACGGGTGTTAGCAGCAACGCTATTGGGGTTTTTGTTAATTTTTGCAGAAAGTTTCACGTTGGCTTTGGCCTTCACTTTTTGTTTTCCTGACATGTAACAAATTTTTTGAGGTGCGGTTAAGTTTGGTGCACCATCAAGCGGAGCAAAAATTTTATCAGTTGGGATAGGTCCCAAGTCAGTTTTGACCGGAGCTTGGGTGCAGCGATTGGGTGAGATCAAATCTCCCAATGGATCCTCAGATTGAGTGGCCCGCTTGGCATGGGCCTCCCAATCTGATTGGGTGATGGATTCCTGAGTCACTTCCACCACGAAGGTCTCCATGTCCTCTTGGCGTTGTGAGTGTGGGATGGTGGTGGTGGCCTTGGCCGCTTCCTTGGCTGCGGCCCTATGGGCCTGCTTGGCCTTCTTCCACTCCTGCGGGGAGATGGGCTTTACCAATAGGTAGCAGCCTTGTGCTCCCCATGGGAAAGCCTCCTTGGTGCTTGTGGTTGGTTCGTAGTGCACCTCTCCGCTGGCCATGGCCGCTGAGGGGTGCTCTTGGAATGTGACGCCCTCCTTGATGGGGCATGCGTGTGCCTTATGGCTGAACGCATCACAGTGGGTGCAAATGGGGGGCGCGCTGTCCATTGTACCCAGAATGGGTGGGTGTTATGCCCTGTGATGTCAATAAAGGTGGAGTGCGGGATCTGGGTTAGGTCCTTCGCGATCTCCTCAGTTGGGGTCAGAACTGCGATGGCTTTGCTGGTGCACAGGTGTGGCATCAGCGTGAAACGTTGCATTTTGAAAGATCGTATTTCGCCATATATGGCGAGACCATCTTTCAGGTGTTGCTCCAAAATGTCACATTTTACCGTAGTAGGCAAAAAGTCAAATGTGAGGAAAATTTGGTTTGATTTCGTCCATCTGGTGCGTTTGGTTTTGATGACCTGTTGCCCTTTGGGGAGGTCAACCACTATGTGCACCGCTGCAGCCTCATCTGCTGCTATTTTGTTTTCAAAACCTAGGTCCAGCCAACTGCATGACATGGAGTGAGGTGCAACGTACACCGCGGTCAGGAAAATTTTGTGTACATCTTCACAAAATTTTTCCCATAAGGCCGTTTTTTGGATGTCCAGATGCACATGGACTCCAAATTCCACCGATGAAAGTGTCTGGGAGTGTGGCGTGTTGATGTACTGGTTGCATCGTGCTTGCCACGTGAGTATCTCTGGGGAAATTGTGACCACCAGTTTTTTATTTATTTTTTCTATTCTGCCAGATTCTCCGGGGCGTTTTCAAACATTAGAGGCCGCGGGCCTTCCGCCTGCTCCTCTTGCCTTGCTTGCCTAACTGCTCCCAGACATGGGCGCAGACTAATCTCCTCTATGAGATTATTAAACTAGATTTAGTCTTGAATTGAATAGGTTGAAAAAGTGTTTGCAACGAGAAAGAAAAGTAGTATGATGAGATTTTCATATCAAATAACTAATAAGATCTTTTCTATCAGATAACTGATATTATTAATTATCAGATCAGATAAGATCAATAATAAACGAGATGTCAGCTTTGTTAAAAATTGTAGCATATCAAAATGCTAATTGTCAGGATAGGGTAGCTGAGGGCAATAGTTCCTCTGAAGCGTACCAAAATGGATGGGATAAAACATCCCGCAGCGAGCAGACAGTGAGGAGAGCCAGGAATCCTAAATGTAGGGGCCAGTAACATGCTATAAGCTTGAGAATAGGTGACAAGGGACCTAATGTAATAAAACTGGTGAAGCTGATGGCCGGAGAGGAGCTTGCTGATCAGATTCTCTAGAAATAAAAAACTAAGAATGGATTGGAGATAAAAACGTAGGTTTATTTAATAAAAGGCGTGGATATTTATAGGCGAGGTTTTCATCCTAATCCTTTCAGGATAGCGACGTCCTCCACTGGCAAGATTTTCAGCATCCTGATGTTGATCAGGTGGGGAGTTGATGGCAGGCTTTCTCTTAACAAATCAATTAGG
>JAKSZP010000527.1:0-64202 GCA_022478985.1 Massospora cicadina
AAATTCCACCGATTAAAGTGGTTGGGAGTGTGGCGTATTGATGTACTGGTTGCATTGTGCTTGCCATGCGAGTATCTCCAGGGAAATCGTGACTGCCAGTTTTTTAAGATTTTTGTCTATTCCGCCGGATTCTCAAAGGCGTTTTTGAATGTTGGAGGCCGCGGGCCTTCCACCTGCTCTTCTTACCTTGCTTGCCCAACTGCTCCCTGACATGGGCGCAGACTAATCTCCTCTGTGAGATTATCAAACTAGATTCAGTCTTGAATTGAATAGGTTGCAAAAGTGATTGCAATGAGAAAGAAAAGTTTAACATGTTTATGAATTTCAAGTGTTGTATGTGCTAAAATTCTGATTCACTATAAAGCTCATATTGATTTCTGTCACGCCTAAGAGCCCTACAAAAAATTATACCAGGCTATGTAACCTGTTTTAAATACTGAAAGCACTTAAATGAGATAGTGAGATATCTCCGCCATTGCGCCCTCACTTTTGATGCACCAAACACAGCATATATTAGAAATTAAACTTTGATGCACCAAATAATGATTACATTATGTATACAAACGGCCATATGCAGACTCATCACCATTCTAAAGATTCTAATATTTATTTTTTGGCATTGACCACGGGCACTTATGTAGGAAAAGCCTAGCTGGATTAGAAAAGGGATAGTATGCTTCAGCAGAATTTAGAAAATCTCATCTAAAAAATGGGTCAATGATGAATGCTTACTTATCAGTGAACTTTTAATGAGTATAAAAAAGTTTGATATGCCTTAATGGCCATAGGTTATCAGTGACTTATTTTGTCATCTGAGCTAAGCAGATACTTAAGACGCTCCTACGCTTACCAGCTTGGATAACTATGCTAAGTGTACTTATGTTGATATCAGTTCCATGGAGAGGGGGATGAAATCCAACCGTTCTTGAAATATTTCAGTTCTTCCAAAGACCTGAGTGTAAGTATTTAAATTATGTTTAGATAGATATACAATCAAGAGGAAGTCTTTTTTTATGAAAATATATTATTAAGCAAAAAAGTAACCTAGTTTATATAGGAACTCTGATATTACTTGGAATTAAGGATTAAACTTTGGGATTAATCGCCAAGCACCTCAGAGCCAAAATCTATACAGATTCGCTCTTCAGGGTCTCTGCGTCATTAGCTTACTTAGTTTAAAATATAGCATTTATTCATCAAGAATATGTTTGTATCCTGACATCAGGAGGATTAATGATTACACTTAAGGGATCATCCTGGCAGTAATATTGTCCAAATCATTAGATTGGGGGATAAATACTGTTAATTTTTATTTAACCAAGGTAAGCTTACCAGGGACGGGCAATACCAAAATACATAATGTTATAGGAGAAGGCAAATTGTAGCTAAATTAGGCATCCCAAAGTAAACGAGCTACCCCTGTTGACAGCCAGTACTGCCAGGTATGGTGGGTTGAGTGTGCTACTCTGATGGGGTTTCCCCTGTTATGGAACAGGCTTGGAGGAAGGGTCCATGTGCAGAAACCAGACAGGGAACCATGACTCTATGAGCATTTGTAGTCTTGGCTTCATGTATCCATAAATCCGGGCTTGGAAGTGTTCCAGTAGATGAATGTGGAATCTGCTGATTATCCCATAGATGGTTTGTACGGTTTCCTTGAAAGCATCCAAATCTATGGTGTGGATTTTCCACATTGCAATGGTTACCATTAGGGAGCAGAGGGTAGGTGGTATTGTAAATTTGAGCTGGAGCATGAGGAGGTTCCTGAAGATTAATAATTCCTGGTTATTTAAGATCCTTAGCAGGCGTGCAACTTCCCGCCATATGGCTTTAGATGGGGGCATGCCTTGAGGTGGTGGTGTAGGGTGCCATCTCCTCCACACTGCGCAGTCTGCTTGGAGAGAGTTGGAGCGATCTGCTGTTCTGTAGGTTCTTCTGAGGCAACGCCATGTGTTAGCTCTTACCCTTGGTTGGAGGAGTGGATGATGTGTTAACCTCCATATTGTCTTCTGTGTTGTGAGATCATATGGGATGCCTAAAGCATCCAGGTAGTCAATTCTTGCTATGATTGGGGCCACATCATGTGTGTCCCTCTGGGGGTTGTCCTCTGGGTTCCTTAGGGTGAAGTGGGCTCTGGGCCTTCCCCTTCCCTGACTAGTTCCTGTGAGTGTGATAGATCACCCCATGTACCGAATGGTGCAGAGGAGGCTCTTGAAGTGTGGGGAAGTTCTTGAGGGCCCACTGCATTGGGGTGGTTTTCGAGGTATGTGAGCAGGCTGGACTGGTTGTGTGGGTTTGATGGTTTTAGCCCCTGCAAAAAGTTGGCCCTCGCTGCTCTGGACCAGTGTTGTTGCAGGAGGTCTGGGGCTAGGACTTCCTTTATCCAGGTGCCCAGTATACAGCTGGCGTGGACCTCAAAGTCTAAAAGGCCCATGCCACCAATGGAGCGTGGGCCAAAGAGTGTTTCCACCGGTACAGGTGGCCAGGTCCCAGGCCACAGCCAGCCCAGGATGAGTCCACATATTGAGGATATGAACGTAGGTAAGAAGGATATTGTGTGGAGAACAACAGCATTGGGAGGATTAGAAATTGGCAAATGTTACTTGCCCTGTTACTCCTGAGGATCTTCTGTTAAGGGAATGACGCGGTTGGACATTTTCTGTAGTAAGTTTTTCTCCATTGTCTAGTTGGCGTACCCCCTGTCTCCAGCCATATCCTATGGTGGCGGACAGGGTTGGTTGAAGGAGGTGATGCGAAGGGAAGGATGAAGGAATTGTTCCTTAATGGGGGCTGTAAGGTTTGGTGATATAGCCCAATTGTTGGTGTACTTGCTAAGAAAATTATTTACGTTTTTCTTTTGTTGAGCGACGCGTTGCTCACAATGGAATATTACTCTAATGTGCGTTCCAGATGGTGAGCATCATTACTATTAGCTATGCCAGCTATGAATTCATCCGCAAAGGCTAGCATCTTGACTGGTGAGTGGCCTTGTGTGATTATGCCCATAAGGAGTGAGTCAGTAACGTGAAGGAGTGGATCAAAGCTGAATTTTTACAACAGCGGGTTGAGGGGGTCCCCTTGTTTGAGCCTTCTGCGTGGTGAGATCTTGTTGTTTAAAAAGCCAGGGCCACTTACAGCCATGGATGCTGATTCTGTAAGGAGCATCGACCAGTTTATGAATCTGGGTGGATGTTTGTAGGCGCTCAGGCATTCCTTCAGGTATGGCCAGCTAATGTGGTAGTATGCCTTCTCCTGGTCTAAGAATACCAGAGCTCCAGTTGTTTTAGACTGACATATTTTGGTGACGGAGTGTATATTGGTCCAGGTTGAACGCCCTGGTATGAACCTAAACTGATTGGGTGTCAGGATATTGGAGGCTATTGTGCCTAATATGGTTGCTAAAATTTTTGTAAGTATTTTTGTATCAGCGAAAGAGAGTGCAATTGGGATCCAGTTGGCCATGTCCAATTTCTCACCCTTATTGAACAGGGTTATGACATAAGAGTCCTGGCCTCCAGGCAGGAGGAGTGTCTCCAGCAGTCACTGGAACATTGATGCTAAGAGGAGGGGGGCGATTTTTTTGAAATATTTTTTGTAAAATTTGCAAGCTAACTCATCAGGCCCTGGGCATTTCCTAGGTGGTTCACCGCGGACTTTGTCCCAGAGCTCCTCCTGTGTGATTATGTTTAGGAGGTTGTAATCCAGCGGTGTTCTTTGTATTCTGGTGGTGTGTATGAAATCTTTGATTTTTTGGGGTCAGTTGGGGTGTTGTAAAATAGTTCAGAGCAGTAGCGGTGTACTTCCATTTTGACCTCCATTGGGTCAGTTGCCATGGTGCTATCAACTTTTCAGACCTTTTTACAAGTGGTCTGGTTGCCGCAGGAGTGGAATTGGCAGAAGAAGTGCGTCAAGCAGTTTTCGCCTTCTTTAATGAACTTACCTTTTCTTGATACTTTGATTCTGTTCTTGTGTTTGAAAATGAGTGCATTTAGATGAACTGATATTCCCGCCCATTTTTGCCACCAGTTGGGGCTGTAGCCAGACTTTGGGGCATTGAGCTCAAGGTGGTCCAGTTCTGCTAAGGTGCGCCTGATTGGGGCTGTGTCAGTGGTGTACTTATGTGAGGTGATGTGATAAATTTTATTTAATAGGTTTGATTTTGAAATTTACCCAGGTTTTGATGGGATCTGATACAAATGGGGTTGTGAATTCTGGGTTTGTGGCCTCATTTCAACCCATTCAGATATTTTGGAAATTTTATATTTTCTGGGTGTATCTTCCTCCAGGTTGACACCTGTTTAGGAATTCAGGTTGGTAAGAGCTACACCAAAATGAGTCGGTGGTGGAGAAATTTGTTTTTTTTGTTGCAAAGTTGGAGATGTTTGATTGGTGGGTTTTGGTGCAAGGATATAGTCAATGCAGCTCATTGAGATGAGCGTTCCCTGCATATGTTGGGGTTGATCATTTTGGGAAGGAGTGGTGACCTGGGGGGAGGGTATCATGTAGGCCTAGGGATGCCTTCATTGTTCAGAAATCGATGTGCCCCAGTGGGTATCCCCTGGGATTAGGCCATCAGTCCATGTTTGGATTATCCCAGCAGTTGAAGTCTCCCAGTAGGATGATATCAGGTAAGAGGGCGAGTGTTGGGATTGTTTGAGGAATTGTTTCCTCTCAGCTGTGGTGCATGGTGCATAGATGCTTGCTATTGAAATCATTTCCTCTTGGTTTATGGCCATTGCAACCAGGATGCGACTGTGCAGATATGAGGAGGAGTTTGTGATTTTTAGTTTTTTTTGTTATTTCTGATGACCACCCCACAGGGTGTCATCCATACTGATAGGGATGGTGAGACCCTGGCTGACTAGGATCCCTCTTTCCCCTGTATACTGTGGGTTCTTTGAATGGCCAAGATATCTACAGGGGGTTTTTGCAGGAAGTCTAGCTTTTTGGCTTGGGATTCACGAGCCCTGAATACCACAATGTTTAGTATCCCTATAGTCACTGAGGTGCCTGCGGCGCCTCAGGAGCAGTTGGGAGGGCCGCCCAGCCCACACCCAATGCCCTTATTGCTAGCTCTGCTTCGTGTTATTGGGCCAGTATATTCTGTGGCATTGTCCAATTTCATACACTGTGTTGATTTCTCATGGATATTAAAGTTTTTAGAATTTGTGGCAGATTCTTCCACTCATGACTCATGGGGGGCTGTTGCGGTGCATTGATTTGTTTCTGTGGTTTTGGGGTGCAAATTTGGAGAATTGGGACCCGCTTTTTTGCCCATAGTGGAGCTGAATCGTTCTGCTAAGTCTTCTTGTCTAATGACATTTGGTAACTCAGTTGCATTGTTAAGAAAACCTTCATTTTGGGCGTACTGCTCTGATTGAGTGACTTGAATAAATTACTTCATGTCCTCTTCAGCTTGGGCAGTCTGTTCTGATTGGTTGGCTGACTTATTTTCTCGATGTATTCCTGATTTTGTTATGCTCAATGGCGGAGGCTGCGAGTGATGCAGCCTTGGTCGCTTTCAACTTGCGGGCCTACTGCAGCATTTTGCTTGCTTTGGGTGTTACTGGGTCTATGATGAGGTAGTTTCCATCTTCTCCCCATTGGAAGGTTTGGTTGGCTTAAATCATTTTTCTGAATTCTGCGTCATTTTTGTCCATGGCGTCATTGAAGAATTCTGGGGCCATGATGCCCTCCTTCACGGGGCATTCATGTTCCTTGTGCCCCAATGCGGTGCAGTGGGTGCAGAAAGGCGGTGCACATTCCAGTGTGACGCGGAATTGCTCTGACACTTTCCAATCTAGGATGTAAAACCGTGCTGCATGAGGGATTCTTGTGAGGTCTGCAGCCACCTTGGGGATTGGGTGGATCATGGTGATTGCCTTTCCTGTGCACAGGTTCAGCATCAATTGAAACCGTTGTAATTAAGGTTGTTTGATATCTCCATAGTGTTTAAGTCCAGCTCTGAGCTCCTCCTCAATTTGCTTGCTGAGGAGGTTGGTGCGGAGTGAGTTGAAGGAGATGAACAAAGTGTTCACATTGTCCCATTTAGTGTGCACAGTGCACACAATTTGTTTGCCCTCAGGGAGGACAGCTTTGATGCATACTTTTGCAGTGTTGTCTGCATCTTCTTCGGTCTCAAAGCCCAAAATGACAGTCACGTGGGATCATTTCCATATTAATGTACACCACATAGGGGAAGAGGGGGGCCTGTGCCTCGCACACTTTCTCCCACAGAGTTGGTGACTCAACCCCTAGGTAGAGTCAGAGCCCGTGCTCTAACTCTGAAAGGATTTTGTTATACTGGATTTCCATGTACTGGTTATGTTTCAAGGTGAACTCCACAAACCTGGGTGGTGCCTCAGTTTATATTTGGCAACCATATTTCCATCCCTCTCCATGGCATTTATTGCCCTCTGGCACACCGTTTTGTCCATTGCCTGTTACAGCTTTCAACCATTATAATTGGTTGTAGTTGAATTCACTTATCTCTCCTGTGTGATTATCAAAAATAGCTGTTTGAATCAAATCATAGTAACTAATGTTATCATTATGGAAAAGAAAAGCCTGATAAATATGGTTAATTGATTTACTCAAAATTTTCATTTTGAGTCAGAATACTGACAACCTTTCTTTTGCTTCAATTGACTAAATCAAAGCCAAATTTTAAGTCTTTAAAAAAAACAAAAATCAGCCACTCAAATAGAGCAATTGAAAACAGAATGTCAATGCCATCGACGCCTACTGCCCCATCTTGGGGTGGTGGTGTGTCGTCTTCTGGTTTACTTCAGCCACCACCAAAGCATGTATGGACTGGCTCTGCTAGCCCTCCCAATGCCACCAAGCATTACATCCCACCTTGGGACTTAGCCCACCATCTCACAAGCGTGCAGGTGGTGTTCCAGAGCCCTTTGGTGCTCTCTTGGAGCAACCTGCATTTTGGCCTCCAGGTCAAATATGAGAATATTTTCCCATACATGTGCATGCCATCATCGAGATGAGCACAGTGGTTTTCAAACCCACCAGATATATTGACTTTCTCCCTTTTAAGGGCTATTTTGACCTCAGATTTCAATCCAAGGCCAAGTGGCGGCAGCATCTAAGCTGCAATCTATTTATAAAAACATACCAATTCCCACTGTTCGCACATGGCTCCCAGATGAGGCCACTTTGGTGGCCCAGTTTTCCAGGTTGCTGTCATTTCTCTCCCCCAAACGCCTTCACCACGAACTGACAGAGGGTCTGGTTGTTTATGGTGCAAACCCCATCTTGCAATTTTGGTTCCCAATGGGGCAGGTTTCTTGACAGGGCCTCACGCCTTTACAACAACCACACATGTCATCATGACACCTATCTCACATTTCCCCCTAACACAGTAATCAGATCTGCCCCTGATCACCCTTTTTGGGGAGCATGTCAAAAATGGCTGTGCCATATTTTCTTGTGCTTTGAATTGGATCATTTAAAGTGCAAGTGCCCCACAGCTCCCCCTCCATCACTTTTGCTGGCCCTACTTCTGGCGTTGGGTCAGCTGCTGCCTTGGACAAATTTTTGAGTGGGACGTGATCCTCCCGCTCCTACCTCGGCTAATTCTAGTGCTGCTTCCAAAGCAGCAGCCAATCAAAATTTAAATTTTTAAAACATTCATCAGAATTATGTAATCCCGAGCTGTGGCTGAAAAAGTTTAGGTTGAGCTGCCATGATCTACTGTTCACAGCTAATCAGGATCTGCCACTGCACCAACACCAGTGGCTGGCCCAGCATTAGCCAATTTGAATACACAAAGCACTTGAATAGATTGATGATATGGATTGGCCTTACAATGTTAATCCTGATTTCGCCTTGGAGGAATTTTTTGTAAATCCTCATATTCACGTCCCCGCCACCTTAGATCTAAAAACGGTTTCCCCAAGTATAATAATAATTAAATGGCGATGGAAGCAGCAGATGCTCCCGCCAACACCCTCCTCTGCCAACATCTTCATGGGGCGATGGAACCCCTTGTTGAGGGTATTCTTATCCCAAATTTTCCCCATGATTTTGATGAGGATGCGAAATACAAAATAGAGGAGCTCACTTTTAGAGCGAGCTGTGCCTGCATCAATGCAACAAAAACCTTTCCTTTTGACCCTAATTAACCCCAAACCTGCCAGTGCATCAAATCTTACAATTGTGTGCCTGCTCTTATTACATTTGCTGAGCATCAACTAGCTCAATATGTTAAGGCGAAGGACACCAAAAGCCTCGTCAATGAAAAAAATTCACAATTATACCTCCTTATACTATATGTCGCTGATGACCCAACCCCTATGCTGTCTACCATGTTCGCCAGCTTAAGTGGGCACCAGACAAAGATCTCCCCAAAACCTTCCTCACCTTCTGAAATGGCTTCCTAGGCTGATATCTTAGGGGCTATATTATGATTATTTTATTTATGATAATCCCTTAATTTGGCTCAACACAAACAAAGATTCATGGCGGCTCCCCCTTTTGGGTTGGGCACCACTAGTTCTAAAAAAAGAGCTAGAATTCAGACAATGTCCCCTTCTAGATTTAGCAAAAAAGGGGTAAAAGGTTGCAAAAATTGACTCTGTACTTGTTTTATCACAATCTCCTGAGCAAGCTCCATAACCAAGTTTTCACTTCATCATTTATAGATAACTCTATAAGGTTCTGACCAATATATACCAATTTGTCATATCACTCCAGGTCATGATAATAGAACAGGACCAAACCTCCCAACTGAAAGGTATGCAGAGGGGCATAATTCTAGATAAACTGTTTTGTCTCTATGGAGGTGGTAGCAGAATTTTTTCTGAAGCTAGAGCCTGAACTTATTTTATTTAACTGAGGCAAGCTGACCAGGGGACAGGCATTATTGATATGTGTGTGGAAATGGTGGGGAAGGGAAGAAAAACAATGACTAGATATTATTGGGCACCCCGGGGTACACAGGTTACCCCTGTTTCCAGCTGGGACCGCCAGGTGTGGGTGGATTGGTGCTCTATTCCAGGGGGGTTGCCCCCACTATAGAGCAGGTGTGAAGGAAAGAGGTCCGTGTGAAGGAACCAGAGTGGGAACCATGAGCTTATGAGTCTTTGCTGTCTTGGTCTCATAGGCCCATAGAGCCAGGCTTGGAAATGCTCCAGTAAATGGACGTGGAACCTATTGACAACCTGATGGATGGTAGGGACCGTTCCCTTGAATGCATCCAAGGCAATAGTGTGGATCGTCCACATTGCAATGGGTATCAATAGGGTGCGCAGGGTGGATGGGATTGGGGATGAAAGTTGGATCGCGAGGAGGCTCTTTGAGCTAAAAAAATCATGGATATCTTGGATCTAGAGCAGGCGTGCGACTTCTCGCAATATGGCTTTGGATGGGGGGCAGGTTTCTAGGCGGTGGTGTAGGGAGCCCTCTCCTCCACATACTGCGCAGGTTGCGTGGAGTGAGTGGGAGCAGTCCGCTGTTCTGTAGGTTCTTCTTAGGCAGCGCCAGGTGTTGGCCCTTACCCTCAGCTTGAGGAGTGGATGGTGCATCATCATCCATATTTCCTTTTGTGTGGATAGGTCATAGGGGACATCCAAAGCATCTAGGTAGTTGACTCTGATGATGGATGGAGTCGATGTGATTATATCTCTGTGGGGGTGGACTTCTGGCTTTCATAACACAAAGTGGGGTCTATGTCATCCCCTTCCCTGCATTGTACCAGTGGTAGCGATGGTCCACCCCATGCAGCGGATGGTTCAGAGTAGGCACTTAAAGTGAGGGGGGGATTCCATGCAGGCCTGTTGCATTTGGGCAGTTAGCAAGGTATGTTAGTAAGCTGGAAGGATGGTGCGGGTTGGGTATTTTGATTGCCTGCGCAAAGTTAACCCTCGCTGCCCTGGACCAGTGCTGTTGTGGGGTGTCCGGGGTTATTACTTCCTCTATCCAGGTACCCAGGATGCAGTTGGCGTGGTGCTCAAAATCCATCAGGCCCATGCCCTCGCTGGATCGTGGGCCATACAGTGTCTCAACCCGGACTTGTGGGCGGGATCCAGGCCACAGCCAACCCTAGATGAGCACACGGATAGACATTATAAAGGTGGGGGAGAAGGGGATTGCATGTGCAGGGAACCACAGCATCGGGAGGATGAGCTAGTCCTTAAGGAGAGCATTTTGGCTTCAATTGCTCTGCCTTTTGGTGGCACCCCAACTCCTCCTAACTCTGCCTTTCCCCTGCCCCTTTCCCTTTCACTAAAATTCCTGCAGCAAAGACTGGCCATCCCCTTAAAAACTGCTAAGCAAACTTGCATCTGCAGGCAGCTGTGCATTAGAATATAATTGTCAAGCTGGCCTTTTTAAGAAAAATTCTTTATCAAGAACACATTTGTGTAACTGAAGAAGTACTTTTCTTCTTGGAAACAGCATTTCTTACTATAAATTGTAACAAACTTGTTTGGCGTATGTTGTTGCTCCAGCACTTCCTTTACAGTATGCAGCTGTCTTTATGAGAGCTTAGCTGCACATTCACTCTTTCTGGCATGAAATGGCAGCTGCAAAGGCTGGTCCCCCAAGCTCATTCACTGTGTCATTTGAAATAAGACTCCCCTTGTTCCAGGCTCTCCCCTGAGGTAATCCTGTGAGGTAAAACAAATGCCCCTGTTTCTGCTGTTACGATTCCACACTTCTTCCTGAACAATGAAACCACTGGTGAAAGCTGCTTCTGCACTCCTAGGCACTTGTTGCTTCTACTGGTGCCTTCTTCACGGCAAGGGGCTACAGGCACAGCATGCCCGGGCTGCTGCCCCAGCAGCCAGTATGTGAGCCAGGCTGGGCTGCAAAAACTGTGGTGGTGGTGGCTAGGGAAGGCACAGCTCATGCCTCCCAAGTCCCAGCAACTTCATTGCTCATTTGTGCTCATGCTGGCTTTGCTGTTCATTTGAGCAGTGACCCATCCTCTGCCTGAGCTGAGCCTCTCCTGGAATTGCAGCATGGGAAAAATTCAAAATTTTCACTGAAGCATGGAACTGCATTTTCCCAAGGTGAAGAAGCAATCTCTTTAAAAGCTTTCTTTTTCTGAAAACTGTGGGGCTCACTGGGAGCTGCCACTTCCTGCCACTTCTCTGGGCTGTGTTTCTGAAAGCTCCTGCAGCCCTCAGACTGTGAGAGCTGCTGTCCCGGCAGGCACCCTCTCTCTCCTTGGCATTTTGCAGGCACTGTGGGCAAGAGAACTCACCTTCCATCTTTAAATGCTGCTGTGCATTTCTCCCCTGGCACTCCCCGTGGAAAAATTTTCATTCCTAACTAAACTTGCTAAAACCTGCCACCCATGAGAAGCTGGTACTTATAGATGACATTGCAGCAGAAGAAGAAGCAGAAAAAAAAAACTTTTCCCTCTTCTACATACACAGAAGTACCCAGAACCACAGCTTTGTGAAGCTACTGACAGGAGCTAAATAGACAGAGAACATACTTCTGTTGTTTGTTTGCCTGTATCAGGTTTGAAAGGCCTTTGTAATTCTGGAAACGTCTTTGGAAACCCCTGAGGCCTTCGTTGTGAGAAACATCTGCTGTGTGTACTCTACTCAGCAAAGCTCTGCTATCATTCATTTAATTTCCATTTGTGAATCCCATTGTGAAGCTTAGTGTGCATTTTGAGTTGCTTGTATACAAATACAAAGACTTTGAAGTTTGCAAACATCCCAGTACACTTCAAAGAGGGGCATCATGCTGGCTGATGCTGGGCAGCACCTTCCTGCCAGCGCTGAGCCAGCAGGCAGAAGCTGTTTTCTCTTTTAAGACCTATGGCTTGTAGGCTGGCAGATACCGCCTAAATGCCAGGCCATTCAGCTCCTTCAGGCAAGCACACTGTGTTTTCAGAGCAGAATCTTGCTGGCTGCAGGAAGAATGAGCTAGGGAGGCGCTCGCCTGGTAAAGGGCCCCTAACTGCCTGAGGCTTTGGGAGGAGCAGCTGGGCTGGTACAAGTTGAGCATCAATTCCCTTGTTGATCTCCCATTAATCACTTAGCAGCAGTAATTTTCCATGAGAAGACACAGCATGGGAGCTGGGCTGAGAGAGGCACACACACAGGCATGCTGCCCGTGCATGTACTCCTGGCTTCTGTGTGTCACCTGCTTCTCATTTAATCCTGCCTTCCTTGAGGGGCTGGCCTTCTTTGGCAGGTAATTTGTCTTTGCTTCTTCCTGGGCTTGCTCCCTGGCTCAGCTCCATTTAAGCAGGTGAGCAGAGGCTGGCATTTGAGATGCCTCCCCTTGTGACAGCAGTCTTCAGGCTGGCAAATAACACTAGAATTTCTGCAAAAATTAGACACAGCAGGATACTTGAGCTGACTTCTTTATTAACATTACTAATAGCACTAGAATTTTTGTAACTTTTTGGAAGTGATATGTGAACGCTATTTCATTGCATATTTCTCATTTCTTCATTGAAGCATTCTCAGAAGCAAACTTCTGCTTTGTGTGTGTTTGCTGAACCTTTATTGAGTAAAGAGTTTATAGCTTTTTTTTGTTTGGTAAAATTTCATTTGTGTCCATTTAAACTGTTTGCAGAACATTTAAACTTCTCTAGTTTTACAACACAGAAAAAATCTCATTGTTAATTATAATATCACAAAAATTTATTTAATTGAATCATGTGGTGATTCTGTTGGCTTGAGAAGGGTTTCTGTATAGGTTGTCCAATCCAACTGTTTGGTTCAAAGATCATTCTCCATGGTTGCTATGGATTGGGAATTAGTTTTCTAGATTGGTTTGGCCAATTTTCTCTTTGTCCATCTGGACTTGGTTTGAGTTGATGGAGGAGGTGCCAGAGATGCGGCCTTGGCCGCTGCCCACTTGTGGGCCTTCTGTACCTGTTTTCATATTTTGGGAGAGATTGGGTCAATGAGGACATAGTGTCCATCCTCTCCCCAGAGAGAAACGTGGTTGGCGTTGACCATTCTTCCAAAGGACTCCTCATCTTTATCCATGGCATCATCGCAAAATTCTGGGTCCATGATGCCCTCTTTCACGGGGCACGCATGCTCCTTGTGCCCCAGTGTGGTGCAATGGTTGTAGATGGGTGGTGCGCATTCGGTGTGATGCAGAAAGGTTCAACACTCCCCCATCTGTGAGGTGAAAAACTGCGGTGCGTGGGATTTTAGTTAAATTTTCAGCGACACTGGAGACCAGATCAACTACAGTGATAGGCTTTCCTGTGCACAGGTTCAGTATCAGGTGGAAACGCTGTAGTTTGAGTTGTTTTATTTCTCCATAGCTTTGGAGGCTGAATTGAAGTTCATCTTCAATTAGCTTATGGGGTTGTTGGGAAGCAAGTCAAAAAGAGATGAACAAAATGTTTTCTTTGTTCAGCTCTGGTGCGCGCGGTGCACAAATTTTTTTCCCTTGTGGAGGGCTAATTCAACAAATATTTTTTCTACGGCGTCTGCATACTCTTCAGTATTGATACCCATATCAATCCAGACGCGATGGATGGTGTGGGTGGTAACATATACTGCATGGAGAAAGAGGGAGGTCTGTGCCTCACCTACCTTCTCCCACAGAGTTGAGGAATTGACCCATAAAAAAGTCAGAGCCCGTGTTCCACTTTTGATAGGGGCTGCGCGTACTGTATCTCCATGTATTGGTTTTGTTTTGTTGTAAATTCCTCAAACCTGGGCGGTTTTTGGGTTTGGGGTTTTCTTGGCGGTGTTGGCTCTGGTCCCCCTCCAGGGCGTTTTTTGCCTTTGGGTGCATCGTTTTGACCATTGCCTGATATGACTTTCACCCAGTTTTGTTGGGTTTTATTAAATTCTCTCATCTCACCTGTGTGATTATTAAAATATATCTGCTTGAATCAAATCTCAGTAAATGATGTTATCATTATAAGAAACAAAAGCCTAGAGCCTGAACTTAATGATTTTGTTAGTGATAATTCCCTGGTAGCTTCAGGAGCTTCAGGGGAGGCTTGGTTCAACATAGCCTGAATTCTAAAAGGCAATATAGATTTCTTCCATATAAGGTTTGGAAGGGGACCTTTTGATAATTCAATGGTGACTAAGTTAGTAGGAAAGAATTTCACTGGGAAAGTATTGAGGGTAATGAAAAGGGTCAGTCGAGGCCAATTTCTAAGTAGTTGAGATTAATGTAGCATTTACTAGCACTAACCTCCCGTTGATTGCAGTTTAGTAAGGGTGGAAGACACTTAAATGGTCCCCGTCACCTCACTTAATCTTTTCACTAGCGAGGACCAAGATTTTGACTACTATCAGAGAGGATTATCATAGGACACCCATGGTAGGTAAAAAATAAAATTATATAAGGATGTGGTGTTATCCTTTGCCAAAGCTAAGGAAGAAATACAGCTTCAATCCATTTATGGATAAACAACAAACAATATGAAAATTCAAAGAACATTAGTTGAGGTAGTGGACCTAAAAGAATGATACTGTATGAAAATATCTTTTGGGAAGACCCACAGAGTGTTGGAGATGAGAAGTTGGGCAACCTAACTTTTGCACACTAAGAAAGACACAAGCACATTATTTATGGAGAGGAACACCCCCTCCCACTAGCACTGAGCTTTGCGTCATTAATAGGTTTTCTGAACACCTCTTTCAGATTCTGGTTGTTGACTTGAAAATAAACCTTTGACAACCATCTGATTGGGCTAATTGTCCTTTCAATGCTTGAGCAAATACCTTAACTTTAACCTCAAAGTCTATTGCAATTACACGGTTTGGGCCAAATATCTCAACTTAAATTCAATCAAAGACTTTATCAATAAGCTTGGGCAATTATACTTACACATTATGGCTGATTATCTATGCATCAAATCTCAGCAATTGGTCCCACAAATCAGGAACACAATCAAACAACTAGTATACAAAATAGTTCATGACTGAACCAAGGTTAACATTTAAAAGTCCCATGGACTCAGACAATCAATAACGTAATCAATTACCCGCCATAGGGTGAAATTTGTATGTAGATCTGCATAATCAGCATGATAGCACTTGCACATGGGCTGCCCAAAGGGAGTACCTAGTGCTATCAAGAGAGAGGCCTGCTGATGTCCCAAATAGGATTATGTCATCTATTTTAATCGATGCAAGAGTTTTCACAGAAGGTGTATTTTGTCAGAAGTGTGACGAAACCTAATTCAAGAAGATCCTAGGAAAAAATTCGCATGCTTTTATCGCAATTTCTGTACCTGAAACCATCTTGATTTTAAGAGTATTTTTCCACCAATAAACCTAAGAAAAGGTCTCAGTCATATCAGTTCAAGGTCTGAACTGAGGTGGTAAAATATCTGTTGAAATTGCGTGCTCAAATATGGCCAGGAGATGCCCTAGAGGTATAAATACTGGCCCTATCAAATGAATTATTATCTAATAAATAGCTTATAATAAAAAATATATTTACTTTATCATTTTCCTGGTCTTTATCTGAACTCTAACCTTGGATAAGTGTTGACAAGCTGGAAATGCCAACTCCACAGCTTGTATCAAAACCTGCCTCAGAAGAAGTTCCCAAATATGAAGGGAAAATTATTCTCAAAATTGACCAGAAGAGTTGGAGCCATTTGAATTTGCCTAGTGAGTTTCCAAACAGTGAGAATACCATAAGCCACTAGCAATATTAAGGATCAAACTATGGAACTTCATCCCAATTGAGTATGCAGTATTTAATAAAACAAGCGAGCAATTCTCAAGTTTTCACATCCTCTATGGGAAACTTTTAAGTGGCTTTATATATAACATCCATATGAGCAGAAGTTTGGGTAAAAAGTAACTATTTTTGTGACATAATTTTTATAAAGGTTACTATCCTTGTTCTGTATATTTGCTAACCTTTTCACTAATTTTTTTATTGTAAGTGACTATTTCCCTTAAGTACAGTTGGATTAGAAGTTCGTAGAGCCAATTTCCTTTCAGGGTCAGTTAAAGTTAGAATGGGTAACCTGAATGAACAATCCGCGTTCTGGTATATTGGATCTGGCTAATGAATGATAAAGAAATCATAGTTTTGGAGATTTAATGCCCTTCAGGCCAATATCACATAACTCTATTTTACTTTCTGGAGCCATCACAATGAAGCATGGGCAGTAGTTTTAGTAAAGTGTGCCAAAAATAAAAAGTTTCAGAAATGCTTGATGGCTATTAGCACCACCAGACACTACCATTTGGTAGCACTATAATTACATTTGGCTTTAGAAATAGTCTTGCTTTAATATGAGATATGATGGTCAAGAAATTTTCATGCTGGGTTAGTATATCTCTATTTTTATATTACTAGCATTTGTAAATAATAATGGTTTGTAAGATTAGGATTTATAAGCACAGGAGAGTGCTTAATAGCTTTACATAGTAAGTTAAATGCCTGCTGCTGTTCTTCTACCCACTGCAAAAGTGATAACTTTCTCTAATCAGATAAATAAAAAGGGTCAATTGTATCTAAAATTAGAAATAAACAGCTAATAATATCTAATTAATTCTTGGAAAGCTTGTACATATCAAAGGGACCTAGGTGTAACCTTTTAATAATGGTCATAACCTTAAAGTCAATTGATAATATTTTTTCCTTACTTACTCTATGTCCCAAAAATCCATTTCGCTTCAGAAGAAGGAGCATTTAGAGGGTTTAACTTTAGAGAAAATTTTGTGACTATTGGAAAACCTCTGTAGATGTTCAAAGCGGTCAATAGATGTTTACAAGGATGTAATCATGTCATTAAGACAGACTAATACACAGGATAATTTTAAATCTTATATTAAAGTATCCATTGTTCTTTAAAAGGGTGGCAGGGGCATTGCATAGCCCCTGCAGCATGTGAGTAGGCTCAAATAACCCTTCACTAGAGATAAGTGCACATTTTGCTGAATCATCAGTGATAAATTAATCTGCCAATGACCATTAGCGAGCTCTATTGCTAAAAATTACTGTGATCCAGACATTTAATGTAAGGAGTCATCTTAACAAAAGAAGGGTATAACTCATCTTTTAATATAGTAAGCAATAGTCTATATCAACTCATTGTCAGCCCTCCTTTTTACAAATTTGCAAAAGTGGGGAGGCTCAAGGGATTATAGACGGTATGAGAGTCCAGCTTATAGTAGTTTTTATTTATAATCTATTTGAGCATCCTCAAACTTAGATTTTTGGTTGTCAAAAGAACTGAATGGGGTGATCTTTGGTTTTGACTTGGAAAATAATTCAGACAATTTCTCATAAGCACCATGTCCTAATGAAAAAAATTTGTTATATTCCTCAAGGAGGTCTTCTACATTATGGCGTTCATTGTAATTGAGGCTGTCTCTAATCTTACTTATGGCCAGCATTATAGTTATTAGGGGATCTAACCTAAGTCTTGTAGAGAACCAAAATTATTACAATGGTGATATTTTGACAGGAAAGAGTTTTGCATAAACGATTAGAGAGTGCCAAGGAATTTGAAGTGTCTGATTATTTGATTTTTAATAGAATGCAGATGGTTTCCTCATAGGTGGGGGATAAAAATCCAGGGCAGGTCTCACCTCTTTGATCAAAGGATTAGGGTGTCTATATAACTCTAAAACTTGGTGAGAGTAATTAACTTTTAATTTTAGAACACATAATAACTTGAGAGCTGAGTAGTATAATAAAGGATTGGGGCATACAGAGGTATCCTGTATTCAGCATAAACAGCCTTAAAAGGTAGCTTAGTTCAACAACCCCAAGTTTTGATACTTTATTTTACATATGAGGAGGATTATTTGACTTGACAGGTGCATCTTTTTAGGGCCCAAACTTTTGGTCAGGAGATCAAAGATTAGCAGCATCCAATACCCCAAGAGTAAAAGATATTTTCTTTGTGGTTAATTATGCAATTGAACTTCCACAAAAAGTTGGACTCTAATAAGCAATTCATAGTTATTGTTTCTTGCACAGTAGTAAGGGTGGTAATTAAGAGCTTCCTAAATCGAGAGGTAAGGCAGAGTAGCCTCCAATTGCCTTATTAAACTGATTTCACGCTGTCCCATATTCAGCTTCATGGATAAAGTCAAAAGAAGTTTTGTGTTTAAGTCTTATTCATAAGGATTTAATGTTATCTAGGAATCTGGTATTGATTATAGCTAAGACATAAATTTGTGAATGACCACTTTAATCATACCACTGAAGATCTTTATTGGGAATTAACAACTAATAAACAGTTAGTAGATAATAACTGCAGTGAGGCAAGCGGAGGATCTTAACTCATTCAGGCCCAGGAGTTTTTAAAAAAGGCTTGAAGGTCTTGCTGCTTAATGATTGGCTCTCACCAGAGGAGCTAGCTGGAAAATTTCGTTTGGTTGTTTGTTCAATATAAGATAAAAATATAGAATTTTATTGCTTAGGATAGAAGTTGGTAATTTAGCTTCATCTGGGGCTATTACAATGCATCCAGATGATTTAAAGTCAGGACTGATAAATTGAGGCACTCAGGGTTTATCAGCAATGGTGCCTCTTGCCCAAGCTGGCTAACACACCGCCTTATTTTGAGAGCAATGGTGCAACTGTCGATGTTGTGGTTGGAGCATTTTCATTAGTTGCAGAATTTTCCCATAAAACTACTTTAGAAGGAACCACCGTTAGGGAAAAGGACTAAACTTTAGGGGCAGGGAGAGGAGTTTGAGCGAACTTAAGAAGAACAGCGGAATCTCAAGAGAGCTTCCTTGAAGTTTAAAATTGTTGTCCTATTTAATTGATTACCTTAAGCTATTGCCAAATATTAGTCACAGCTTTATACGCTGTTTCAGCCATAAATACAGCGTCATCCAATGATTGCCAATTTTACAACTAAAGTTTGTTCCTCATGATAAAATAATTATTAATCATTTATAGATGCACCTTTCTGTAGGCTGCTCTCAATTAACGCCTGTATTTGGATAGCAAACAACAATTAAGTACCAAAATTTTTGAAGCGGAGCAGTTTTGAATCACTCCAAGTGTGGCAGGTCATTAGATCAGGTACCATTTTATCATGTGACACTTGACTGAGGCAACTGGTCAAATGCTTGAGGAGTTGGTAATCAGTAGCCTCCTATATGTCACATTCATAGCAGTGCAAGAAGTAAAATAAACTTCCTTCCCTGGGCTAAATCTTGTTTTTTAAAGAAGGCTTGAACAAGCTACACAGAGGGGTAAGGGGACAGATAACAAGTACAGAGCAGGTGATATCCTTGGTTCTGGGGAGAGCTGATATTGTGTAGGGATTTATGTGATTAGAGGAAATCTAGTAATTGACAACTCATTTAAGTTGGTAGCCTGGGAAGCTTACTCCTGTATAGCATGTAATGCTACTTTAGTCACGTTAGTGGGAATCAATTGCCTAATTTCACTCTTTATTTATAGAGTATTCCTAGTAATTCAGATTGTCACTGCTCAATGACAAGGATTTGGCGTTCTACCCTTGCATGGAGATTTTGAGGCTAACAAACCAGGTGAAATAGTACAATTCAATGGTTGCCAAGAATTTCTGGGGACTCAGGAAGTACCTATCAAGGAGCACTAGTTTTGTTTGGTCAGAAAAGAATGAATCCAAATGTCCTTGAATTATTTCAGCTCTTCCAAAGACCTGAGTGTGAGTATTTTAATTTATGTAAATATCTAGATATACAATTAGAAGAAAATCTTCTTAAATGATAAATATAATTTATAGAGCAAACAAAAGGTAACCTAATTGGTTGGTAATTCTAATATAGTGAAATAAAGGATTAAACTGGAGGTTGGTTATCAAGCACCTCAAAGATAATATACATTGATTTACCTTTTTGGGCTTCTGCGGCATTATTTAATTGGTTTGTGTGTGGCATTTCTACGTCAGATCATGTTTGGATTCTGACATCAGAGGGGTTGATAATTTCATTTGGGGGATATCCCTTAAAGTGATATTGTCCAAACCCTTAAATTAGGTTTAAATACCATCATCAGATTCACTTGAACTTCTTTTTTTAGACAGAATTTTATCAATAAGCATGAATTATATCAAAGTTTGGGCAATTGTACACAATGAGGCACCCATCATCAAGGTCTCCTTGATGCTATGAAGAAACTTATGATTTCACTTGATATTGCTCATTGCAAAGATAATGGAACCACTGGGCCTAATGCTACCACTCACTAGGAGCATATAGCTTCTTACTGCTGCAGTTTGGTAATATAGTGATGTCTGCTCCAGCCATTGTTTTACCATATAAATAACTATATAATACTTATTAGTACCTCTTTTGTAAGAAAATATTGGATAAATCTAACTTTAAAAATGATACTTTAGATATATTGGGATGACAATTTCCGCTTCATTATATTAAGAAGGAAACCAAGGAAAAGCCTAGTCCTTCCTTAACTGTCAAGCTGTTGATCCAGAATAGTCTAGTTTCACAGTCATGCTGAGAAAGGTTATTAATGTACCAAAAAATTGCCAACTTAAATTGCTGACTCTGATGGAATTCCACTTTAAGTAAAAAGAGCCTGACTATTGCATGGGTTACCAAGCCCTAGTAGGAATGGATGTTTATTTACTATCTCCTTAAAGATTATTTAATACTCAGCCCCAATTTTTAATAAAATTGAATCTTATAAAAACACCTAGTACTATTTATCTTAAAAATGAAAAATTAAGGTGTTATAAACTATCACATTTTCATATCATAACAAGGTTAAACGCCATCAAATTATCACTAATTCTTGTGTGCTTCCCATAGATAGCAAAGTAGAACATGATGAAAATGAGCCTTCTGGTTTAGAAAAACCACCAAAGCTCAATGGATTAAAACAAAAACCCTTTTACTTAAATTCCACTAACTCATGTAATGAAAAAAATAGATTTCCATAGTAAAAAGAAAAACAAGCGGATATCACTGTTCTGCTTCAACTTGGGAGATTTGATACTTGAAAATGACAATCCTAAACCCTCTTGGGATAAGGAACAAAATTAAAGGGTTCATTCAAAATTATAGATTACTCTAACAATATCTATACCCTTAAATACTTAAAGAAGGGTTATATTGTCTATCACGCACAGACAAAGTTACTTATGTGATATCCTCCGTCCACTGGCTTAATGACTATGACTTTCAAATAGTTAATCTGACACCCATCCATTTTAGTTCTCCAATGCCTGGTTGAGTGAGGAAAATGTTGAGAAATCTGGTATACCAAACATATGATAATGACTCTATCACAATAAGCATAACATGCTATAGATTTGCCACTACCATTTCCCTGCCACCTGTGTTTATGGTAGATTAATTACTATTTTTCTGCTGTCATATATTCCGCTAGCATTCTTTTTGACCCAAAATCTAAGCATTTATAAAGTAAATTCATCTATATGATCCTGGATTTTCAGAGGATCAATCAACATTTGTTTGTCATTGGAACACCTTGTTCTTTAATCCAGTTCTGGTCCCATTAATTGAAAAACTACTAGAATTATTCAAAAATCTTTCATGAGCTTCACAACCAGCCAAAGCTATAAAATATGTACCTGACGTTAAAAAGATGACTATCAGGATGTGACCAACGTTGAGGGGAAGACAATCTGATCTATGAACCTAGTCCAAGTTCTTTTAGTGGACCAAAAAGAGGGAATCACTAGAAGTTGGGACTTTAAAGAGAAGGCCAACTCAAAGGTACACCTTTGAGGATCAGATATAAATTTGAAAGGGCAAATATTTTGAAGGAGAGAAATGTGACCATAAATAGCTTGATATCAACGAGTATTGGAGGAATGCTGGTTTACAATTATGTTATATTTTAGCGCTAAATGTATCCAAAAAGATACAGAAGATTTGACTCTCCCATATTTTGTTCCAGCCATTTTCATCCAAAAAACGGACTTCCCATTTATAAAGATATTAATGAAATGGCAGTTGAAGTTACAGCTGCCCCAGCCAACACCCTCCTTCGCCAGCAACTCCATGGGGCAATGGAGCCCCTTGTTGAGGGGTATTCCGATCTCCAATTTTCCTCATGATTTTGAGGAAGATGTAAAGTACAACATTAGGGAGCTTGCTTTTGGTGAGAGCTGCGCTTGCATCAATGCAGCAAAAACTTCTCTTTTTGACCCCAATTATCCCAAAACCAGCTGGAGCATCAAGTCATTTACTTATGTGCCAGCTCTCATCATTTTTGCTGAGCATCAAGTTGCTCTATATGTTGAGGCGATGGACAATGCCAGCCTCATTAATGAAGAAAACCCCCAACTATACCTCCTTATGCCCCATGTTGCTGATGCTCCCACCCCAATGCTGTCCGCCATGGTCCACCAGCTAAAGTGGGCGCCGGATAAAAGTTTCCCCAAAGCCTCCTCGCCATCTGATATGCTTCCAGGCTGATTACTTGGGGGGCATATTAGGAATCTTTTAATTTATGATAATCCTTTTGTTTGGCCCATTTGCAAATAAAGATGCGTGGTGGCTCCCCCTTTTGGTTTGGGCACCACTAGTACTAAAAAAGAGATACAGCAGATTTAAAAATTTTGTTTTATTATATGTTTTTTTACCCATATTTTACATTTATGTTTGAGGTATACTGTCTTCATACAGTTATACCTGTTTTAGTGAAATTTTTTACCTGTGACAATCACGCCTAGATGAAAACCAAATTTCAATAATGTCCACACAATAATTATTTATGATGCTTGTTTTTCTGAGTGCCCTACCTAGAACATGCAGAATTTAGCTCAAAGTCAGAGCTATTTTGGATAGTAGGGCACTGATAGATATTATATCACAAAGGGTGAAGAAACTGGGTGTTGGAATTTCAAATTACCACATAATACAACCTTTTGACCTATTAATAAATTTGATGATTGAGTTATAATTATACAGGATCGGTAACAGCTGCTTATTGATGGGATTATTGTCAGGTATAGCCCCCAATGATATTAGAGGTAGTCAACTGAAGAGATTATTGTCACGTATCATCCCTGATGATATTAGAGGTCGCTAACAAATGAGATTATCATCAGCAATCATCATCAACGAAATCAAGCAAAAATTTGATAAAGGAGCAACACTTGATAGTCAAATTATAAGGGAATCATTCAGAGCGTAACAAATGAGGAGTAGTCAGAAACTACCAAAGCGTTCAAACGCCGGAGTAGAGAGAGTAGGATCATTATTGGCCAAAACCATTGAGTTTGAGTCCCTAACACCAATTGTTTGGTTGTCAAACACCTGAGGGTTACGCTGTCTAAGAACTCAAGGCAACAGTACCTGAAAAGATTCAGTGACTAACACTTGAGGGTCAAACCAGCATAGGTGAACAAATAATTCCCAGCGGATAGCTGAATAGTTGTGTGTCAATTCTACCTATAAAAACCCCTAATTAATCTCTAATAAAAGTAGATTAAAACTTGATATTAACTAAGTTGTTATAATTGGTTGTTTAACATTACTCTTAAGAGAAGAGTGAAAGGATCAGATACCTTTAGGTTGTATTTATCAATCAGCACTTGGCTCAGCATGAAGAGAATAGGGAAGGTGTTCCCTATCAGTACCAGATTTATTTAAGAGGAAGAAGCACCAGTTTAGCGTTGGTTTTTACTTAACGTGTCTTGTGGACAATCAATAATAATAGTATTACTATTATTACCCCAGCTTATCAATATCAATCAAACAATCAATGCAAGGATCCATTAATCTGTGAAGTTAAAATCTAGGCCCAGAAGTGAGCACCCATACGGCGCCCAAATTTTAACTTGGTGCTCACTACAGGGGTACTTGAGTTTCTAAAAGCTAATTTAAATAATGATGTCTTATAAGGAAGAGCTTCAGAAGCTCTGGGCAGAACTAAAGGCCATCAATCAAAATGTGCTCAGCTCAGCATCTCAAGATGATGATAGTATCTTAGTGATTGTATGATCAAGGCGGAAGAGATTCTCAAACAATTAAAAACAGTGAATAATGACCTGTGTGGAAAAGTTGCCTCTTTGAAGTGGAAAGAGAGCGAACTTGTCAAAGAAATTTTATTCCAAAATATTTTAGTGGGAAGCAGATCAAGAACGCATCTTGTGGTTTCATGAGGAGATGGCGAACATGACAAAGCACATTGAGGAATTGAAAAAACACAAATGTGAGTGTGAGCAATTTGAGGTGAATGAGGCCTATGAAAAGGCATGAAAAAAATCCAACTGGGAAGACCTCTCCACCCTGAAATATGCCCAAACCATTTGCTGGTGTGTCAGAAATGACTCCCAAAGTCACTCCTATGTCTTCTCAAGTATCTGGGAAAGGTCATCTATATGTGGAACAACTGAGGAACTTCTAAATATGCCAAAATTGCCCACATTTCGCTGGGATAACGCCCCAGCGTTTTTCCACCTATTTGAAATGACCATGTTTGGCTATGCGGACTATCAAAAAGCAGTGACTGTAATGAACTGTCTTAGCACCGACTGCCAGAATCTGGTGCTACCCCACCTTAATGGGGACAACTGGTCATATGAGGGAAGCAAAAGCAACCATTATGTTGAGTTTAGAAGCCCTACTTGGATGGCGAATCATAGATAAGAGTTCAAGGATATATAATTCCACAAAGATGAGACCCTAACTAGTTCCACCAACTGGTTTTACCAAGAAGCCCAGATCTTGGAAGGAGCGAATGTGTTGACTGACTTTGATGCACGCATAGCCATGTAGGCGGCACTTTGACCCTACCACAAATTGCATCAAATTATGGCAGCAGCACTATTAACTGAAATAACGACCTAACAGATAGTGGAACGTCTGGAGGTGTTGGGAGCAACTTTTGATGCGCCCAATCGATTTTATGATGAAATTACAACTGCAGACAATAAAACTGTGGTGGGATTAGAAATATAGGTTTAGAGAACGTTGAAAAATTCGTTAATCAGCGAAATCAATTCACAATGGGGAAAAACCCAAATGGATCCAAGTGGAAGAATAAATCAACTAGCCAATATTGGAAAATTGAGTGATGGGACAATCTGCCAACCAAAATTAAGAGAAGAAATCACATATATAAGTGAATGTCTTGATCCATAAAGAGGAAGAAGAAACTTCCCAAAATTCAAAAAAGGCCTGTTAGTCTAGATGTGGAACTATTTAGCACTGCAAGAGAATCTGCTCCACCAGATATCTACTTGGAATAAAGGCATCAGCAGGACCAGCTCAGGTTGCAACTGGGCCCACCATGAGAAGTCCTGAGGCGTTAAATGAGATCAGAAATGAAAGGTGATTAATCCAGAGAATAGTAGATGAAGTCAGTTGATTTTAAATTAGTCAATTAAGGGGAAAGGCAAGGAATGTCAATAAATTATGATCAAATCCAGATGCCTTTACAAAGAAAAATGTTACCAAAACTAATCTGTGCGAGTAGTGGATCATTTACAGATCTATCAGCAGTTTTTAATTAGATGTTTGAGTTGGCAAATAATGCCGAGAAATAGGATCAGATCTAACAATTTTGGATAGAGATAAATTTATCCATAGACAAAAAATAGTATCAAATCTTAACGAATTTGGATTGAGAAAAACATATCAAGTTAATCTTTGCGCCTAGAAGATCATGTACAGATTTATTGCCAGAGTTAATCTGAATGTTTGAGTCAACAAATAACAATTGAGAAAAATTTAAAAAAGGAAAAATGAGTTGGACGCCTATGGATGGGACTGTTCAAAATTATCAAATTGGCAAATGATGCCTATATGATCAAGAATATTGAGGATGATCACATAGTCAATAGAGTCCATGAAAAATATGTAAAGTATTAGACTTAAAGGAAGTAGTAATAATGGAAATAAGAAAAAAGATGCATAAAAATATAAAAACTAAAAAATATTAAAAAAACAATTTTTCTAGCAATGATGCATCTAGCAATATTCCCATCTATAAATTGTGGAGGAAGGAAAAGATAGTGATGGGCATGTGTCATGAGCAATGGCAGGATTAGGATGGGCTGAAACTAGATCTGCCAGAATAGTCCCTATCAACAAGATGTTGAAACTCGTTCTGGGGTTGGGTCAGGTGGCAAGGTGCCAATGAGACCATCCTAGGGTTGTACAGGTGGACCAGTTGATCTTTTTGCAAGGGTGTGAAGATGGGACTGGCGCAGCATGATGTCATGGGAACCATGCCCAAGAAGAGATGGCAACGGGTAGCAACCAAGGATAAGAAGTCATCACAACTGAGCAGAGCATATGGGCGTTAAGTGTGGACAGAGATGCACTCCACTGAGGACATAGAGATATGAAAAACCAAATATGAGCTCAAGCTAAGGCATCTTCCATCCCTGAGAGTTCTATCTTCCATTTGTTAATCTGGTCAAGAGGAGGATATGTTGAAATTCAGATGACCACATAATCCAACCTTTTAACCAATTAATAAATTTGACAATTAAGTTATAATCATATAGGATCAGAACAGTGGCTGATTGATGGAATTATTGTCAGGCATAATCCCCAATGATATTAGAGGTTGCCAACTGATGAGATTATCATCGGGTATCATCTCTGATGATATTAGAGGTTTTCAACATGAGATTATTATTTGTCAATCATACCAAATGAAATCAAGCAATAATTCAATATGGGAGCAACACTCAATAGTCAAATTATAGGGAATAGTTCATAGCAGACTGAATGAGGTTTTTTTTCGGAAATTCAAAGCATTCAACGCCTGAGATAGAGAGTAGGATTGTCATCAGCTAAAACAATTGGTTTCAAGTCCCCAACACCAATTGTTTGGTCACCAAACACCCAATGAAATACGCTGTCTAAGAAACTCAAGGCAATGGTACCCAATGAGATTTGGTGCTTAACACTTGTTGGTCAAAACAGTATAGGAGCACAAAAAATTCCCAGCGGACAGCTGAAAGTTTGTGTCAATTCTATCTATAAATACCCCCAATTATTTCCTAATAAAAGAGAGATTAAAACTTGATATTAACTAAGTTGTTATAATTGGTTGTTTAACATTACTCTTAAGAGAAGAGCGAAAGGATCAGATAACCTTAAGTTGTTTTTATCAAATCAGCACTTGGCTCTTCATGAAGAGAATAGGAAAGGTGTTACCTACCAGTACCAGATTTTAACAAGAGGAAGAAGCACTAGTTTAGCGTTGGACTTTTCACTTAACGTAGCTTATGGACAATCAATAATAATAGCATTATTACTATTATTGCCCCAGTTTATCAATTACAATAAAACAATCAACGCAAGGATCCACGAATCTGCGAAGTTGAATTCTAGAGCCAGAAGCAAGAAACCATTGGCGTCCAGATTTTTCCACTGAGGCTCGCTCCAGAATTAGTTTATTATAAAATCTATGATAGCATGGTATCAGACCACAACCTAATAAGGAGCATACAGTGCAATACATGAATTTCAGATCACTAGTAATATCTGCTCCTGTCATAGTTTACCTGAATCAAAATTATGACTCTCTAATTGAGACCTCATTTATAGAACATATAGAGTCAAAGGTAATTTTGAAGAGAACACAATGTAAACACTTGGATAAAATTTACCACTATTTTACAATTGGAAGGATGAGGCTTGTCACCTTAAAACCAGGGATAGTTAACCTTGCGTTCAAAGATGTTATAGTGCCAATTGGTTAGCAGTTGCTTTATGGCCATACCCAGTGGTTACCTAACCAGATTATGGAATCTAAGAATATTTCGCTACTTGCTAATTGTAGCCTAACCATTCTGGAGGCCTTCAAATTATAGTGGGAACAGAAATTATTTTGAAAATAAACAAGCTTTATATGGTGAAATGTTCATGCCATTTTGTTTTTCTCATTTTAAAACCTGTCACTAATCCTGGTATTATCCTTACCAGTTATGATAAATATAGGCTTTTAGCCAATCTATATGCATAGATTATTAAGATAAAAAGTATCATATTGTCACATTTTTATTTTAATGGTTAGAGAGGTGAAAAATAGTATGAATTTGGTAACTTTGATAAGCCAATATTTTATGGAGACACTGATAAATCTGTTTGTTCTTTACCTCTAAAAGCCTCTCCAATTTAATGGAGCAGGAGAAGATTAAGCCTTAGCCCCTCTTTGAAAAATATAGCACTGTATTTGCTAAAGAAGATTTTGATTTGGGTTGTGCACATGATGTGTTATACCAGATCAATACCAGAAATTATCCAGTTATTTGCCTCCATCCTATTAGATGCTTAAAGGTATAAGATGACGTTGTAAATAAATAATTTACCTGCTAGTGAAACATGAGATGTTAGTACTACCCATTTGTTCTTAATCTCCCTGGTGTTGATTATAATAAAAAGAAAGGACAGTTCCAATCACATACTAATTGATTATAGGAATTTTAAATTTTTAAAATTTTTAATTTGGGGAAGGCTGACCAGGGGATGGGCACTTCTGATAAGACACTAAACAACAAAATCTTCATAAAGAGGCGGGCACCCCAGAGAAGCAGACGCTATCTCCTGTTACCAGCGGGAACGCCAAGAGAATGGAGGGTAACGTGTGCAGGCATGCGCCACTATTTAGCACGTATGTAGGAAAGGGTCTAGACTATTAACCAAACTGGGAATGGGATGAGACCAACTAGCGGTGATGGGGTGGGAGGTACCCAAACATCCATTCTTGAAAGTGGTCTGCTAGGTGCGACTGGAACCAGCTTAGAGCTTCCTGGAGGGTGGGGGTGGAGCCTGAAAAAGTATCTAAGATAAACATGTGTATAGTCCACATAGCAATTGTGACTACCAAGGCATGGTGGGAGGGTGGAAGAGGGGAAGCCATGGATAAAGCAAACATGTTCTTAGAAAGGCTGAAGTGGTATGCCTGATCCTGGTGAAACAGACGTTGCACTTCATGCCATATCGCTTTTGATGGAAGGCAATCTACTAGGCAGTGAACCAGCGTTCCATACTGGCAACACACAACATGGGATGAGTGCAAAGCGTTAGAGCGTTCAGCAGTATGGTAAACCTGTCTAAAGCAGCACCACACATGGGAATGTTTATGTGGTTGCAGAAGAGGGTGGTGAGCGTACTTCCAAATGGCTTTCTGGGTATCTAGGGGGTAGGGGATGTCCATGATGTCTAGGTAGCCACCCTGGCCATGGTAGGGGGTCGCATGAGTATCACTCCGTTCAGAATGGGAAGTCCTTGTACCTCCTGGGTGAACCGAGGAGAGGGACGCCCCATCTGTGCGGTGTGCCCACAGATGCAAATTCTCCACTCAGTGCTCCACATGGAGAGGAGGATCCTTTTGAAGTGGGGCGACGTCCCATGTGAGCCCGCAGCAAAAGGATGTGATGCAGGTGCCATAACAGAGAGTGGGGGTGGGAAGGATTGGTGAGGCCCAGGGCATGGGAGAAGTTGGAGCAGGCCATGCGAGACCAGTGCTGTACTGTGATTGTAAAGTTAGTGACGGCAGCAATCCAGGTGACAAGAATTTTGGCAGCATTGGCCTCAAAGCTGAGCAGACCCTTACCACCACTATGGCAAGGGCCAAACATGACATCCAGGCATACCAGCGGTAGGTGGCCTAACCAAAGCACCCTTGCATGGCAGGGCGTATAATGGCTTGAAGAAACAAGGGTAAAATGGTATAGCGTGGGCCCCAAACCAAACTTTAGAGAGGAGCATAGAGTTGGCTAGCACTACCCTGCCTGTAAGGGATATGTGATGGGCTTTGAGGGAAGATAAGGGGTGTTTCATAACGTTGTCAGGATATGGTTTTCCATCACTGTTGAGGCTTACCCCTCCTGCCTCCAGCCACACCCTGAATGGCGGACAGGGATAACGGGTGGGGCGTGGCACAAAGGGGAGTATGAGCGGGGCGGAGTGGGGTGGGCATGGCAGCCGATCCCATGTACTAGTAGATGAGGCAGGTAGGAAATAGGGCACTGGGGCACAGTGGACTTGATACCAACCAAGGAGAACAATTTCAGTTTTGGAGGCGTTGAGTGCTGCATTACTTATTGTCAGTGTTTTTACCAGATAAATCCTTCCAATAGTATCCAAATTGGGGGTTTTTATAGTCAGGCGTAATTTCTAGCTAATTGCCTAGTTTGATACTATTTAATGTTATATGATTAATCAGTTTAGGTTCGGCAGAAGCTGCATTCACTGCCAAAATGCCATCCGAAGATCGTTATTGGGAATTTCCGGTGGAAAGCTGATGGATCTGTTATGAATCATCCGAAATGGTTCCACTAACTAATTTAGGGCACCAGCGACTCATGCTGAGGATGCTCAAATTCCTATTTATTTACACAAGTTTATATATGATCGACCAGGGACTTATGATGAGGATGAATTGACCTTATATTAATTTGGTGATAAGAAAAGCAGATCAAGGAGGAATCACTATGAGTTTCAATGAAAAATTTAAAAATATGATAAAGGTTGGAATCAAGAGAGCAATGGGTTCACTGAAGATGATTGACGAAGTACTGGGCGCAGTAGCTCTGAAAGTAGTATAAATAGTCGTTAATTCCCTCCTAATAAACATCTCTCGTTTGCCATCTTTTCTGTTTGTTTGAAGAAGCTTGGTGCAACTAGAGTGGGAAGGTGGATAAGAGATTCCCAATAGGCGCAGGTGATCACGCCTGAGGCCGGTGCTGCCAGCTCCCATACCTCCTATCTATGAGGAACCAGCGGGAACTCAGCCAGCTGGCTACCAGTGGATGAGCTGCATAGCTACCAATCTTAGCGGGGTGCAGCGCAGGAGGTGCCATAACCGCCCAAAAAGGGGGATGGACTCACCGGGACATGCCCATGGGTTGGTGAAGGGTCATGAGGGTGGGGCAAAGAAGTGCCTGAGCCACCCAGAAAGGGGAAGGACTTGTCAGGGCACACACCAAGGAGGCCTGGGGCTAAAGGCGAAGCCATTGGTGGTTAGTTGGTAGGTTGGATTCAGGACTTATAGGGATTGGTATGCCAATGAAGGCGAAATAGCAAAGGGCCACAAGTCTTCATACTGGTTGATCTGGCACACTAGCGGAGCCCAGGGTTGATTTCGCGACACTTACCCTGAAGTAAACCTGGATTATATATTCAAGCGCACGTGCATCATGATTGTTAGGCACCCCAACCACACAATCATCAGCAAACACCAACATCTTGACAGGGGCTTGGCCTTGCAAATGGACCCCAGTAAGGCGAGCATTCACATTGTGAAGGAATGGGTCAAGGATGAAGTTATACAAGAGTGGGCTAAATGGGTCCCCTTGGCGTAAGCCCTTTGAGGGCGGACTACATCCGTGAAGAAGCCAGGGCCACGCACAGCAGTGTTAATGAAGCAAAGGGGGAGGCGGAACTTGTGGAGGTAGGCTCTGAGGTATTCCCAGTCGACTCTATCATAGGCCTTCTTCTGGTCTAAAAAGACAAGTGCTCCAGAAGCCGTGGATTAACAGACTTTGACTACAGTGTGGATATTGTCTTAAATTGACCTTTTGGGGTAGAACCGAATTGTTCAAGGGAGATGAGAGCAGAGTCAGCGACCCATAGACAGTTTGCCATGATTTTAGTAAAGATTTTGTGTCTGTGTTAGTGAGTGAAATGGTGCGCCAGTTGGCCAAGTCAAGTTTATCCCCTTTCTTGTACTGTCAGAATCCAGCAAAGGTTATGCTCGCTGGTGCTATGTGCCACTGGATCCCACAATGGAATATTTAAAATAAAATAATAAACTCTTAAGAAACTAAGTTTTTACTTTTTAGTTTTTATTTGTGAGGTAAAAAACTAGAGAAAAGCCCTTTTCTCAATACTAGTATATCATATTTAAACTAGTTCTGATCCTCAGCCCATGGGAATTTGGGGCTAAAGTATTATAAAGCTGAGTCATCCAAATTAGGAAATATAGGCTTTTGGCCTATCAGACTGAGGATAAATATTTTGTGGCAAAACTGACCCGTGTGGTAATGATTTGATAAATTGTATCCAATCACCAGCAGGTAAAATCTTCTCACCTCAAGGGTGTTCAGATCTGAGTGGTAATGATTTGTTAATTTACACCCAATCATCAATGGGTAAAATCTTCTCACCTCAGGGAAGAACAGACCCATGCAATAATGAACACCTCAAATTCAGCCGAGAATTTGGAGCAATCCTATTATCAGTTCTTACCTTATTTAACTGATTTTGGGTATAGATCATATTTTCCCAATAGATAGGGTTCCACTGAGAATCCGCCAAGGTCTTTTCACCGTTGGTATTCATATCATTGATAACCACATAATTATTCAAAGATCAAATCCAACATTCTTTTTCAAAAATTGAGAAGGAGAATGTCTGACATTTCCCCCATCAAGAATGTTGGGAGGAGTGTAGGAGTGTAGGAAACGGCCATGTACCTAGTTTATGGTAACTCCCATTGCTAATGATTTGATGGAGTATTCATTGCCTCTTTTGTAGGTGATGGAGAAAGGTCCCTCCCAAATTGAGCCAAGCTTACTGCTTCTTGGAGTGATACAGTTATGGTAGTATAACACCTTATCAGCCACTTGAAATATAGGAAGGGGGTGCGGAGCTCATTGGCAGCCTGCCTTTCTTTAGTCATTGTTTTTGCTAAGTTGGTCATAGCTTCAGCTTGGAGTTTAATAATTTCTTTAGCTAACCTTTGCATAACTTTCTCAGGCTCCTCTCCTCTAGAGAAGACATCATTAGCTAGAAGAGCAGGTATGTCTGGTTCCCTGCCATACAAAACTCAGAAAGGGGACATTTTCAGAATCTGGTGATAACTAATCTGGTAGGCCATAAGGGCACTGGGTAAGAATTGATCCCAATGAAGTGGATCAGAAGAGGCCATTTTATGGAGGATAGAAACTAAGGTTCCATTGGCTCTTTCCACTGCCCCATTGGTAGATGGATTGTACAGAGTTGAAAAGAGTTGTTGGGCTCCCATGGAGGTAGCCAGGAGTTTAACTACTCTGGAGGTAAAATTCTTGCCATTATCACAGAGTAGTTCTTGGTGGCAGCCATGCCAAGCAAAAATTTGTTGATGTATGAAAGTGGCAGTTGCCTTGGCTGTTTGGGCAGGACTCGCCACAGCTTCAACCCACTTAGTGAAGTGGTTGATGGCTACTAGGATAAAACGGTTGCCACTGGTAGACTGTGGAAGGGGACCTACGACATCCAAACTAATAGTGTGAAAAGGTTGTTGCAGGGTAGTTGGTTGATACTGGTATCTAGTCTTGAAACTGTATTGTTTCTTGCACGTAAGGCAGGCTTCCATGACATCAATTATAGCTTCCATCATTCCATCCCAATAGTATCGATCCTTAAGCCACTCATAAGTTTTCTTTGCCCCTCCATGGCCTAAAATGGAGTGAGCTTCAAGGATGGCAGGTACGCATTCTGAGGGCCGGAGGTAAGGCAGCCACTTCGCCCCCACCCGCTTATACAACTTCCCATTTTCCGCTTTGGTGTTGCACGAGTGGTGGGATAATATCTTCTGAACTGGATCATCTTCATCCTCCCATTCATTGGGAGTCATTAATAGATCATGCAACCTTTCTGCCTCGCTATTATCCAAATGAAGGACTGGCAGGCGAGACAACCCATCCACATTCATATGACGAGTTCCAGCTTGGTGTTCAATTTTCATATCATAAGGCTGGAGCTTTAGAGCCCAGCGAGCTAAGCGCCCAGCAGGGTCCTTCATATTTTGTAGCCACTTCAATGAAGCGTGGTCAGTAACTACAGTAAAGGTGGTCCCATAGAGGAAAGGGTGATAGTGCTTTACAGCCAACAAAACAACCAGGCACTCCTTTTCTGTTACACTGTAGTTGCGTTTGGGCTTTGAAAGCATATTACTGAAATAAGATACTGGATAATCAATACCATTTTCATCTAGTTGGCCTAAAATGGCCCCAACGGCGTAGTCCAAGGCGTCCGTAAATAGGATAAATGGTTTTTTGTAACCTGGGTGCCGTAGGATAGGGCGTCGTTGTAGTAGCTGCTTCAGGGTCTCAAAAGCGGCTTTTTGTTCAGCGCCCCATTTGAAGGGGATGTTCTTCTTCAGTAAGCAAACAAGGGGCTCACTGAGTTGTGAGAACTTAGGGATGAACTGATGGTAATACCTCATCATCCCTATAAACACCTGTATATCCCGCAAATTCTTAGGGGAGGCATATTTGCAATGGCTTCAACCTTGTTCTGTAGCAGTTGGATTCCTTTTTGCAAAATGGTGTGGCCAAGGAAATCCAATTTTCGCTGAAAGAAGGTGCACTTGGATGGTTTCAATTTGATATTTGACTTACGTAGCCTTCCAAACACCCCCTTCAAGTGATCCATGTGGTCGTTGAAGGTTTTTGAGAACACAGTAATATCGTCAAGATAAATGATAACACAGGTTAGCTTTAAGTCTTGCAAGATGTGATCCATCGCACGCTGAAAAGATGCAGGTGCATTACACAACCCTTGAGGTAATTGAGTGGGTTGGTAAAGCCCTTTGCTGCAAATGAGATCGCATTTCTCCTGGTCCTGTGGAGAAAAACCATTTGCCAATAGCCATTGGCCAAGTCCATGGCTGAGAAGAAGTTTGAGCTGGATAGTTGGGCCAGGGCATCCTGTTAATATGGCGGCGATATCATCCAGGGTAAGAAGGTTAGATGTAGCCAGCCTTTGAGCAGTGAGATAGAAACGCTCAGCAAAACTAAAGAGGGTTTCACCCTCATACATGGTAAGATTCATGAAAGCCTGTTTTTCCCTGTATAAGCTCTTCTTGGATCCAAATTCAGCCAAGAGGGCCTTCTTAACATCTGGCCAGGTGTGCTGAGGATCCAGGTGAGGAACGATCAACTCTTGGGCTTTGCGGCTTAAATAAGGAAGAATATACTGAACTTTATATTTATCAGTGGCGCCATCCATCGCAGCTTCATAAATGTACAAAAAGGAAGCAATGCTCCCTTCACCTGGGGTGTATCTGTCCTTTATAGGTAATTTGAACGGCCGTTGCTCTAGCTTTTTGAGATGGGAGAAAGAGCTGGCTAGTTGCTTCTCAAGAGCAACTAATCATGATTCAGTTAAAGAAGAACCAGAAGAGCTGCTCACGTTTACAGCCTCCATGTTAGTAACCACAGTTTAGTGCACAGGCGTGCCCCTGTAGTGAGCACCAAATTGTCAGAATCCAGCAAGGGTTATGCTCGCTGGTGCTATGTGCCACTGGATCCCACAATGGAATATTTAAAATAAATAATAAACTCTTAAGAAACTAAGTTTTTACTTTTTAGTTTTTATTTGTGTGAGGCAAACTAGAGAAAAGCCCTTTTCTTGATACTAGTATATCATATTTAAACTAGTTCTGATCCTTGGGCCCATGGGAATTTGGGGCTAAAGTATTATAAAGCTGAGTCATCCAAATTAGGAAATATAGGCTTTTGGCCTATCAGATTGAGGATAAATATTTTGTGGCAAAACTGACCCATGTGGTAATGATTTGATAAATTGTATCCAATCACCAGCAGGTAAAATCTTCTCACCTTGAGGGTGTTCAGATCTGAGTGGTAATGATTTGTTAATTTGCACCCAATCATTGATGGGTAAAATCTTCTCACCTGGGGGTGTTCAGATCCATGTGATAATGATTTATTAACACACCCAATCATTGATGGGTAAAATCTTCTCACCTCAGGGAAGAACAGACCCATGTGATAATAAACACCTTCAAATTTCAGCTGAGAAGTTTGATGCAATCCTATTATCCTTTCTTACCTTATTATGCCAATTTTGGGTATAAATCATATTTTCCCAATAAATAGGGTTCCACCGAGAATCTGCCAAGGTCTTTTTGCTGTTGGTATTCATATTATTGATAACCACAATATTATTCAAAGATTGGACTCCAACATTCTTTTTCAAAAATTGAGAAGGAGAATATCTGACAATCCAACTTAAAAAGTTTACCATAATGAGGGTATACTGGCTTAGGTTCAAACATAACTTTACATCAGGTATCTAATCTTACCCCAAAGCTAAAAACCCCTTTATGCTTGATTTTATTACCAAGTTAAATTATCCAATAATCTAAAGTCCATGGGCTCTTAATTGATTGGTATGCTTGTAAACAGGTTAAAGAGAAATCAAACAAGTCCAAGTGAGGAAATTAAACCAAGTCTATGATAAGATTGCAACAGAGGCGTATGTACCCAACTCCTACCATATAAGCCACCACCAATCTGGCATTAACCCCTGGGCATAACTTTAGTTTGGCTTCCTTCACCCACCATCTTTTCCAGATTGTTGATAACATGTCAATCAATTAAACTTGGCCAATTTAAGCCTTGCTTCTTATAAAATGATAAACTCTCAGCTAAGTCTTGGAGGGAGCCTGCAACTTTAAATTCTCGTTGATGGCCGCCATATAACTCAAAGCAGCTGATTTGCCAGTGTCATGAACCATCTAAACCTTTGTAGCCATCGACCCATTCAGTCTCAGCTTCAGGTCAGGTTTATCATCTAAACCATCAGTGCAATTAAAGTTGGACACGGGTTGCAAACTGGTACCAGCACAAGCTCACCTAAAGATTAGCCCATCAAAAGCAAAGTGCTAGGTACTGAGGGGCTGATTTAAAATTCTATCGCTAGAAATGTTATGCCACAAAACCATATAAAGTAATAACAAACCAGAAGGCAATGGTCACTTAACCAACTTTAGGGATCTTTGCTCACATCACCCAGCTTCATTGATTACAATTAATCTGCTGGTCCACTAGGGGATCTATCTTGCTAGTGGATATTGAAGTTATCAATTACTTATATGATACCTATTTTTAGAGAAATATTCCAGCAAATAGTTGTAATCTGCCAGATTACAACCTGCCCGATTGATGGTATCATTGGGGATGATCCCCAACAATAAGCAAGTGATTAGGGGGTCAATTTAATCATCAATAACTTAATTGTCCTCTAGGAGTCAATTGGCTTTAGTTGCCAATTGACCAAGGGGTTTATGAGTTGCTGGCGAGTAATGCCACCTGTCATAAAAGCAACTTTTGAGTTACCCTTTCCTAGAATACAATCTGCTAATTATGGGTAAGAGTCCCATTACCTAAGCAGGTTGTTACCAGATAAGGGTAAATTTGATAGGCGGTGAGCAAAGATGTTGGGACACATTCTCGTTTCAACTCAGAAGAGGTCACAATTGTGTAGGGAAGAGGGCCTGAGTATATTTGATGAGATTGATCATCTTTTGCATGACCCTGGAAGGTTAATTCGTTGGCAATGGCCGCCGTCCCCAATTGGGATGCCAACAGAAGGGTTGTGCAGCAAATTCCTATAAAATCCCCTCAACTTTTTTATAATAGAGATCAAATTAGCTCCAATTGAATATACCATCATCTATAATTTATAATCTAGACCGTTTGCTCTTGGGATTAGGGAAATAGCAAGATCCTTTGTCTAGATTATTGTTGATCTCCGCAGGCTCGGTGAGATGAGAGGGAAGAACCTTTGAACCTTACCCTAGGTTAAGTTCTACCAGACGGATAGGGAAGAAGCCCCTACCATTTCAGAAGGAAGCAAAATTAGGCCAAGCACCAGGGTGGTGTTGGACCTAATCCTTATTCTGGCTATCGGCTCAACTAGCATAGTAGCCTTCATCCTACTGTTGCCCATGCTATCATATTATCAAATCGAACAGCGCACATGCAAGAAACCTGTACAAGTTGAACAAGGGGAGCCAAAACGAGTTTATATACAGAACGAGGGATCAAGCCCCCGATTTTACCGATTGGGACTCATCCCAGAAGTGGAAGCCAAGCGCCAAGCTTGCTAAAGTTTTACCACCAACCTACCCCGCCTTAAAGCGGTGGCAAAAGGGCACCGAAAATAAAGTTGGGCGGTACGCGTTCGAGGTCTTTAACGTTGCCCCAACCCGCCATCCGAAATAAACTCGCGTCGGTTGGTTACTTTAGAGCTCGAATTCAAAGCGATCCCTTGGCATCTATAACTGGCGCTGGATTTCACCTGAAGTAGAGGCTAATAGATAAGCTGATAACAAAGTCTCAATCAGTTCACCACTTAGTTATATTTTAATGTTGGCCAAAATACCGATCCGCAAATTGTGTACGGGTTTAGCTCAGTTGTAGGCCAATAGCCCGATTGGGTTAGACCGACGGTGGAGGGTTGGGTGGCAGTAACTTTATTGGTGGGGAGAATTATAACGTATCTTAGCGGGGAGAAAGGAACCGGGAAGTTAGGGGCGGGGCCACAGAAACCGAGTCGGCGGAAGAAAGTTGAGGTCGAAGCTGTTGTGGCATGCCAGAATTAGGGAGGGGGAGGAAAGGTGCAAAGGAACGCGGCGGCGGGTACACTACTTCCCCGGCGCCCGGTATAACCGCTTTCGGCTCAGCTATAGCAAGATCGGCACGTGAGAAGGTTGATGAGCTTGTTTAAACCCCTCGCTTTTCTTTGGTCTCTTTGGGAAGCGTATCGACTGCGGGCCCAAGCATTTCGGGATGCGAAGGGCCTCGCTGGGCATCGTTCTCAGCGTGGGGCCCTGGGGTATTACCCCCCGAGGGGTTGCGCCGGTGGCTATTTAAACCTGCACTCGGTGCGATGAGCGAGAGCTCATTTTGGGTCCGAGAATCCCCCAACCCCTCCCCCATACGGGAGGCGATGGCGCGAGAGCCGTGGAGGGTCCGACGCGTAGCCGCCTCGGGGTGGTTCTCAACCTTAAAAGATGAGTGCGATGGCGTCTTGATCTGGTCCACCTGAACCATCCAGTCAAACACCTCGTCCTCCTCGCGAATTCCCAGCTTGGCCAGCACCTTGTCCATCAGTCCGCGGAGGTGGTCATAGTCCGGCGTCTCCTCAAACGCCATCTTTCTCGTGTAGTTCATATACATGGCAAACTCCTCGGGAAACCCGCCGCATAGATCCTTGATGGGGGTTAGCTGCTTGGTCTCGGAGATCTTGTCGTATTTTTGCTTGTTGTTGGCCGCTTTGAGGCCTTGCCAGGGCAACGAACCCCTAAGAAAGTACATGAAGACGTGGCCCAACGCTTCCAGGTCATCGCGACGGCTCTGCTCGCGCCCGAGATGCGTATTGATACTCATGTAACGCGCGGTACCGCTCAAACTCTTCCGCTCGCGATAGGGGATATGCTGTTTGGTTTTGGGGTCGCGATATTGCTTCACCATGCCAAAGTCCACCATGGACAACATTCGCATGCAAGGTGTGGGGCTTCCCCATGAGGAAGTTGTCGGGCTTGATATCGCGGTAGATGAGGGATTTTTCGTGCACCGACTGGACTCGGGTGATCTAACGGGATGTTTAGGGCAAAAGGATACTGCGCCCTCACCATCTGCTTGGCCAAGAGTGCCACCGTCTTGACGGAGAATTTGCGGCGGCACAGATCAAACAGATCTTCGAGGCTGGGCCCGAGGATATCGATGCATAACACGTTGTACAGCCCCTCCTGCCCAAAATAGTAGGCGCTTGGGATGCCGGCTTCGAAAGATCAAATAGAGACTAAGATGAACTTACGGAGGCCACATAGGATACGATAGGCGCGATACTCATCCCGAAGCTGCGGCACCTCCGCCTTACGGGGTTCCTTCAAAGTAAGCTCAAAAGGGTAACACGACCTACGAATTTGATGGCCACGGGCTGGTTGTTTAAAAGGTTGGTGCCTGAAAGGTATTAAGGGCGGATCAAAGCTGGTTACCGGAATAGATAACGCCAAAACTCCCCTCCCCGATCTTTTTTCGACCCGGTAATGCACGCCAACGATGTTGGGCTGGCTGCTACGCGAAGGCTGAGAGCTTTGGTGGGGATGCGGAGCCGTGGCAAGACCACTGGCACGACGGGGTTGTTGAGCGGCCTGGGTCATTTCAAATTGTCATACTAATATGGGTTGATTAGGACAAGGGGTGGGCAAGTAAAAGTAACCCCAAAAATTGATGCGGGGGAAATAGATTGCTGAAATAAAAAAAGTAGATTCAAAAATTGACATAGGAGAAATAGTTTACCGATATAAAAAAACTAATAAACGGTGAGCGTGTGAAGGAGTAAAGGGAAACTTTGATTCAAAGGAACCGGCAGGTAGGATAAAACTAGAAGCAGGAACTCGGTAGTAACTGGGCATCCGACACCCCACCTCAACCTTCCTAAAGACCCGCATTTTATCAGCCACCCCAGTTACTTTTTGAGATTCGATCCTATTCGCCCATAGAAGGCCCCCCCACTAATAGAATTCCCAAGCCACTCGAAGCTTACCTGAACGACTCCGATAATTTCCATCCAATAATCATTCAACCCTTGAAGCTTTTATTCCAGCCTTATGAGGTACATTCTTCCGACCGATGCAAGCCAAGCCGAGCCAACCCTTTTGATTTACTTTACCCGAAACTTCCAAGTTTAGCCAGCTGGGTGCAAAAGAATATCATTTATCCGAGGTAGGAGGACCAAAAGTACTAAATATCTGGGCCGAGCGTTTGGTAACCCATCACTTTTAGCACCTTTTATAGAGCCATGAACTTGATATCTACTTCTCCAATCCTACCTATTAGTCAATAATCCCATTTAACTAGGAATTTATAAAGGCACCTCTGCTTAAGAGCTTTCGATATCTTTAATCAATGTTTGTAAAATGCTTACTTTTCAACCCACCGCTCTTTTAGCCAACATTACTTATTTCATATCAAAGTGGGTCCCCTTTCAAACATTTTGGTTAGCCAAGGTTGATGTAATAAACGGTTTACAGGATAGCACCCTAGTTCTACCTGGCATCTACCAAGTCCGATAGTATTAACCCAGCGGACGGAACTTTTGGAGATGCCAATCCAGAGCCATCCATCCCCTGTCAATATACCCTTCTTATCTTTTGTACCGTAGTGAACCCATAGAAAAAATACCCTTGATCTTTATTCCTATATACGTAGCCCTCAAGTAAACGGCCAAAATAAAAGTTCCACCATTATAATATGGTTACCATGCTGGTGTAGCCAAGTTGTACTGGTGGAAGCTGAGGACAGCTCTAGCCTGGGTCAATACCCATTTTGTGGTGGGAAAGCTTTGGTAGGATGGGGTATATAGTCATCAGCAGCATGGGATTAAAAGGCATGCGGGATAGGATCATCAACTTTGGTTAGGTTATAAAAGTAAGCTACCTCAGCATGGCTTATAATAGTTTCTTTGCATGCTATTGGGCCATGCTGGTGAAAAAGTTGGCCCCACTATATTAAGCCTTTTGAAAATCTGTTCAAAACCCACTTTGGAAGTATGACTATACAATTTATAGCCAGCTAGATATCTAAGCGGAGCTGACCTTTTATAGGGATCATGATGATAATCTACAAGTTGATTATTCAATACTTATTTACAATATCAATAGTAGAGTTTGACATGAAATGATGAATCAATTTAAATTTTATTCGAGGTATGCCAACCTGGGGACAGACATTGCCAATACTCATTGAGCAAAAAGAACAAAATTAGCAGAACAACAAAACAAAACAAAACCTCCAACCAGGTGGGGAGCATAATACCACTAACCTACCATGGCAGTGGGGGAGGGGGTAAGGCATCTCTTCTACAGGCTTATTACACATGCCAGAATCATAATGTTGTAGAAGTGGAAAAAAGCTGAGAGCCAGGTTGTTGGGGCATCAGCGTGGTGGGGTTGGATTTGGGTGGAATAGGGGTTACTTTAATCAAGATCAGCTTGAAAGACAGCCTCAACTAATTCTGTGACATGATATTCAGCTTGAAGGCGGGCATCTGGGAGCTGGCCCAAACTGGATATATTGTGCCAGGTGTTTATAGCAGATGGGTCAAATTCTGCTAGCTTTGCAACATGCAAGGCAGCGTCTATAGCATCCTCTTTCAATTTGATGGTTTCCTCCTGTGCTATTAAGGGAAATCAGGGGGGAAGTCAAATGTGTTCAGCCCATCATGGAATTGAGCAACTTATTGGGCCACCAATTTTTGGAGGTTTGGGCAATGGGGTGAGGCCACCACTGTTAAGGCGAGCTGGTGGTCACTTTGGTAGGTGATAGCATTAGATTTAAAAGTGAAGCGTTTGGGTGAGAGGGTTTGTCAAGATTGGAATTATAAAATTCAGCCCATTCATAATCATCTGGGCCCAGGATTTCACCAGTTTGCTCATTTGTGACAATATTACCTGATTCATCAGCCTTGGCCAATAGTTCTCAAGAATTTTGGTTCATGAGAATAGTGGAGTCAGAATTTTGGAGGGTGGTAGTGGATGATTGGAGTTATGCTTGGGTACTAATGGTGGTCCAAGCTTTACTCTGATTGGCTGGATTGAGTTCAGGTGGGTGATTGTGGGCGGAGGTTTTGGTGGAGGACATTTTCTTACTCTGGCCCTGTGAGCTAGTGTGAGGGTGGGAGGGGGCAACAAAACACCCCATTCAGATGCTGCTGACAAGTGTCCAGAAGCCACATAAGATGAAGTGGCATGATGGCGGAACTTTTTCAAGTGGTCAATCCCAAAACCTAGGGGACAAATTTGGTGACCATTATCAACATAAGCCAAAAAGAAAAGCTCTGGCGCTACTGAAATGCAAGCATGGGGTGAATTTGATAGGTTATGGCATAGTGTTGTGGGATTATGGTAGAAGTGGCACAAGGGGCAGCAAGGCACTCCGCATCAGATGGAACAGTGAAGACAAGTTTGGGTTGAGTGCCATAAGCCATAAGCCCCATCATCAAATTGTTCATACAAAATTTGGGGTGGGAGGTGGGAAGGGAGGGATGCAAATGACACTACCAGTGTGGTGTCAGAAGTGAGGCAAGTGCAGGTAGTAGAAATAGGAGTGTTTTTGTAAATCAGGGGATTGAAAGCTGCTTCTGCAGCATCCTCCTTTAACTAGAAGCCTATGTTAAAATAGCCCTTGAATGGGTGGAAATTTATAAAGCCAGCTGGTGCAAAGGTAGCATTGGATAGCTCAATTATTGCTTTGTTGGCATATGGGAATAAACGCTTGTAGCTGACATGGAGGCAAAAATAAATGTTGGAATGAGGAAGGGCGATAGGATGGGGAAAGAAGGGTGGATGCATGCAAGGTGGACCACTAAGTCCCATGGGGGGACAAATCATCCAGAAGAGGTTGATGGGCTATTTGAGCCCATCTGAACACATTTGCCCACAGAGTGGAAAATACTAGGTGGTGGAGCATCGCTACTCCAATTGGAGCAGCAGGTGGCGGATCTGAGGACATCAAATGGAAAATGGACGCGGCCAGAGGCGGTAGTAAATTTAAACTTTTTTTAATAAAATGTGCTCAAAAGTGAGATTGAGCGGAAAGAAAAAATTTAAAAGATGAATCAAATCAGCATTAGCTTAAAAATTAAGATAAAATGTTCTATTATAATCAAGTATAGTTGGGTTAGTAATCAATTTGTAAGTGAAAGTATGGCCATAGCTTATAAAGCCTTTAGGCAAAATACAAATCTACTAGAGAAAGTTTATGTTTGCCTATCACTAAAGTTTTGATAGGTTCATGTATAGGGACCCAAGAAACCCATTGGCACTTTAAGAAGCAGTGTCTGTTACATACAATTCCATATATATTTAAAAAAAGCATTAGATGGCAGGTCACAACCTCAAAATTTTAAGGCACACTAGATTCAGAAGGTAAACTTTTCATTTGAAAGTCAAACTTACCACCCATCTGCGCCAATGATACCCTCAAAACTCACCCAACGTTTTAGGATGTTACTAGCTTGATATGTATAGGCCCCAGCTCCTCGCCCAAGAGCAGAGTCATCCTTTTATAACCTACCCTGGAATGGTTTCTTGTTTACAATACAATATAGTTGACATCTTTTAAGAGATTTACTCATCCCAAGGGTCTAATTTTTAGCTATTTTATAAAGTTAAGCCACAGTTGAGGTTGGCCATGTTTACCACCAATGTCAGATGAGGACCTATCAGATAAAGTCAACGTTTCACTCATCTACCATAAGACATATCAGTTGATGATAAAAGTTCCACAGGGTTGTTGGTTTAAAAGTAGAGGACAAAGGTAAAAGGCCACCCACGCCACCCAGATTTAAAAATACCAAAAGACTGCCTTGGAGATTTAATAAGTTAACGATCAACAGCAGTAGGTCATCTTGTTCCAATTATACCCTGTAGCAAAAAAATCCAGATGATCAGTTTCCAGAAAGGTGCACAAGATGTGATGTCACCTGATTTATTATATATCATGAGTTTCAAGTCAATGGTGAAATGGTTCACATATTTTTATTGAAGTTTACTATTTTTGGAAATACATTTGAGTTTGTTTACCAAGCCTTAGCTTTCCTATTAGTTCTAGTCCCTTTCATTGTCAGCATTTGTCCTTTGCTGGGTGAAGCCTTTTACAATGGTCATGCCTATTTAGTATTTGGTGATTAATGGATACCAAATTATGCTCCACATTTTCTTGAGTTAAGTTAATTTGAAGCGTTGGTATAATCTCTAATATATTTAATGTCATTCTGATCATTACAACTCACACCAAGGATGCTCAACTAATTAAATTAACCAATAGGTCTTAAATCAACACCGGTGATTGATGCTTATGATGTCAAAGAAATTATATTATTAATCTGGTTTTATGGCAGAATAAAAGTTCAACGCTGAGAACTAATTATATTGCATTTAGGATTGCTGGCAAATAAATGCCAAGGTAAGCAAATCATTGTCTGTTTAGAGATTCAAGAGTGACTTAAGCTGAGGATAATCATATTGCCAGCTTTAATGCTAAGGGTTCCAATAATAGAGTGAGTAATGATTGTTCTGCCGTTAAGAATTACTAGTTTAAAACCATCAAGGATCGATCCAATAGAAAACTGGGTCCTATTATTACCGGCAAATATACTAAGGATAAGCAATATATTCTATATTATTAGTATACTATGCATTATTATTTTATTAGCAATTAAAGCTGAAAGTTTCCCCCAAGCTAAGCATCTATTGCATAGTATCCTAATACCTGCTTTTTCCTGAATTTTCTCCGTTCTCATTTTAGCCTCAATGCATTATATGTATATTGAGGCTATATACCAATATATATTTTACCCTAATATACATAAATTTAATTTTAATCAAATAAAACCCTTATCCAACAAGGGTCAAGGGTATGAACTTAGGGGGGAACTTTGGGTTCCTCTCTCATAGGCAGCCAGACATAATAATCATAATGCGTCTGCCATATTGTTGGAATTCTGGGCTGGCACCATGCAAGCAACTCACCTGGACAGAATTCTGAAAATGGTGCTCACTACAGTGGGCTTACACCCCTAAGTTTTCAACCTTTACCTTGAATAAGGGCTTTCTCTTTACTGCACTGTAATGAGATTTCAATGAGATTTACAAAATGCTGGTGCCACTCCCTCTCAGACCGCTGAGCTCCCTATTACTAGATCAAGATTATCAAGTAAACCTCTGAACCTAGAACGGATGTTAAGGTCCAACTTTTGGCTTTCTAACCTAACCTTCATTTAAATGCTGAGCCCCTCAGCATGCATAAGCAACTGCAGGCCAACATGAGCCTGCCTATCTCCCCTGACAATATTGAAGGATATGGAAAGGAATTCTCCTAATTTGAGGGTTTAGTTAGGAGGTGGCTTATAGCCGCTGGTTCTTTTTGCCATAAGTGCTGACTGCTTACCCATGCTGAGCCACCGTTAGTTAAATCAGGTGATAACTGAAATCATATCCTCAGTTCAACTTACTGACGCTCTTTAGAGTTAATAGATGGTTCAATAACCTCTCCAATAAATCATGGAAGTTATGAAGTTTTGTGTGAGGCTCTCAAAATCAGCGAATGAGTTAATTGGTGGTTAGATGCCTGTTAACCTTCTGGTTTCAATGTCTATGTCATAAAATGGTAATACTATTCATTGGATTAAGGCTCCTCAACTAATTGATTTGGTCCAGTTTAATAAGATTCTAATTTAGCTTTAAATTAATTTGAGTAAGTTATCTTTATGATTAATAATTGTATAAGTAAATCCCAAAGTGTGCCCCCATCAATTGGGTTAAGTTATTTCAACCTATCTGACATTTTTTAAATTATCTGGGGCCAATCACCAATGCCAGCAACCAATGCCAATGAACTGCCCTGAGCCTCAAGCCCAGGATGACCTACCATGAGACTCTGAACCAGTTGTCAAGAGGTCAAGCTCAGGATTAAACAAGGGGATAATATCTTGGAGAGGCGCTGAAAGTGTAAGACAACGTAAAACTGAGGGTACCTCAAAACCCAGCAGTAGGATCAGCTGAAGTTTGTCCCAGCTTATCTGTTTTTAATTCAATTTACTGGGGCCAATCCCCAATGCTGGCACACAATGCTGATGATCTTTCTGGGGCCAATCCCTGATGCCAGCAACCAATACTGATGACCCTTCAAATAGGCCAGGCATTCAGTTGCCCCTGCCACCTATGTCATTTCCGTCAACTAATGGCAATAACCCCAATCCTGGCTCTTGATCCCTAGCTGAGGCTTGAAGGGGTTTTGTCATTATTTTCCCTTTGTTGGGTGAAGCCTCTTACTAGGGGTCATGACTCATTGTTAATAGGTTATTAGTACTTGCTGAATAATGCGCCTCATTTACTAGAGTTGAGCTAACTTAGAGCATTGGGAATAATCCCAATAGGTTTAATGATACTTCAATTACCATAAATTTATGCTGAGGATAATCAGTCAATTAAATTAACTAAAAGGCATCAATTCAACACCAGTGACTCAAGCCAAGGATTAAAAACAACTATGTTATCAATTCAGGTTCACAGTGGAATACCAATTTGATGCTGAGACCCAATTGTATGTTCATTTATGATTATAGGTGACTAAGTGCCAAGGATAATTAATCATTGACTGTTTAGGGATTAACCAGCAACTTAAGTTGAGGATAATCATAATACTGGCTTTGATGCTGAGAGTTCCAACAGTAGAGAAGGTGGTGATGATTCTTCCACTAAGAATTTATTGGTTTAAAACTATTGTGGATTGCTCTCAATTGTAATTTTAGTCTTACAAAAAGCCAGAAACTAAGCTGAAGATAATCAGACAATTATGTATTATTTTTTTTAAAATTTTTGGATTTTTAAATTTTCTATTCAGGGAAGGCTGAGTATGAGACGGACACTTCCAATAAACATCAACATCATAACACCAAGAAATCATAAGGGCACCCCAGAGAAGCTGAAGCTACCTCCTGTTGCCAGCGGGACTGCAAGTAGAAGGAAGAGGTGGAGTGTCAGGGGAGGCCTGGGCCAAAACTGAACATGAATGAAGGAAAGTGTCTGATGAGTAGAACCAGATGAGGAACCAGGATGACACCAACCAGTGGTGGCAGAATGGCAGGTGGACAAACAACCAAGCTTGGAAGCGATCTATAAGGTGAGAGTGGAAGCAAAGCACAGCTTTACAGAGGGTTGGGTTAGTGCCAGAAAGTTCATCTAGGACGATTATGTGAATCATCAATAATGCTATTGCAACAATTATGACATGGAGAGAAGAGTGGATAGGGTGAGGCCATGGAAAAGGCAAATATGTTCTTAGACAGGCTGAAAGTCTGTACTCGCTCTTGGAAAAAGAGGCGCATAACATCTTGCCAGATTGCCTGTGATTGCGGGCAATCTCCTAAGCATTGGACTAATGACCTGTACTGACCACACAATGCATGAGGACTGAGAGGCATTGGACCGCTCAGCAGACTGGTACAGCTTTTTCAGGCATCTCCACTCATGGGCGCAAAACTGGGGTTGTAACAGAGGATGGTGTGTACCACCAAATTTCCTATTTGGTCTCTAGAGAGTAAGGGATGTCCACCTTGTCAAGGTAGTCCACGTGGGCAATGAGGGGAGACTTTGTGGTATCAGGTTGTTTAGAATGACTTGCCCACGGAGTTCCTGCTTGAAATGGGGAGTAGTGAGGCTCCTCAGGTGGTTTGTCCACTGATGCTGAACTCCACTAAAAGATCCGCATATAGAGTAGAATTAATTTGAAGTGGGGCAGCGTCCCATATGGGCCCGCTGAAGGAGGGATGAGATTCAAGATAGTTAAGTAGAGAATAGTGTTGGGTAGGACTGTGGAGGCAAAGGGCGCAGGAAAACTGGAGTGGGCCACATGTGACCAGTGCAGGTTTGATAATGTTGGGTTGATAACTGCAGCGATCCAGGTGCCAATTATTTTATGGTATGGGCCTCATAGTTGAGCAGGCCCATACTGTAAGTCCCAGGGAATGTCCCCTGGGTGTTGATTGGGCCATTTTTCCAATCCTGAGCAAGAAGGCACTGAAGAGGATGGTGGTACCCCTCATTAGTCAGGGTGATCTCGCTCACATAGTAGATGAGCGCTGGGTAACAGCTCTTCTGCTTCATATTCCAACCCCAGTAACCACACTCACCTCGGAAGAACTGTTACAGGGAATCAGCGAAATCTGCGCTGAGATTGTCAAATTGAAATAGGAACTAATTTGAGTGGCAATCTAATTGATGTTCATATCTCAAATGGCTGGAAAGGTATGAAGGCTGAGTTATTGGCTAAGATGCCTAATGATTTCAACTTGATTAAACTTCCAATCAAACAAATCACCTCCTTACCAAAGTCATTGGGGATCATCCTCGACAGGCAGGCTATAGCATCAGATGTCATCAATGAGGGTTTGAAGTCCCCTGTTGATAATTCAGGCGTTGCAGCTGATGCAATGCCACTGACTGAACAAATGGCCCAGTGACTGAGTGCGGGCAAGTTGGGTGTCCTGAACCTGTTCCCAACCAAATGGACCCGCCCGTATGTGGGGTGGCCTTGGGGGATTCTAGCTGCTCATTGGGCCAAACGCTGTCACACCAACTGTCAGAAATGTAGCTGAGTCTCAGTTCAGATGTTCAAAATTGAACTGACAGCGACTTGGCCCACTGCCAAATTTTTTGATGTTGGTTCCCAGGGAACTAACCCACCCATTCCCAAATAATTCGCTAGTTAGGTAGAAATTGAGGGTTCTGATCCCAGCTTGTCATTACCCCAATTGACCACTATTTAATCAGTTGCATTGCACTGAGAAAATTGTTGGCCGATTTTCTTCCTTTTCCTTCAATAAAAATTTGCCAAATAAAAACCAATCAATTTTTATTGCATTGCTCCCTCTGGCCGCATACCTGATGGCGTTTCACTGGTGGCCTGTCAGTCCATATACCGGATGGGCTCTACCAGTACTTATGGTCACTATGGCCCCCTCCATCATTGATTGGATTCAGAGAGTCAGATATTTTTGGCACTATAACCCTGCTATCATGAACTTCTGGCAACAGTACACGGGGATCTTGTGGCCTTACATCCACCAACTGCAAGCAAGAATCCATCTCCTTGCCTCCCCATTTGAAATAACCCCATATGCTGATGAACTCATCGAAACTATTTCTGTGATCCCACCCCCTGCAGCAAGGCCCCTGGGTCAAGATGGGCACATTGTGGTTCGTCATTGGGATCATACTCACTTTTGTTCTACATCAACAATTCGTTATTTCGCAATGCCTGGCTCCATATCACACCATTTGGTTGGCAATGCCTCTGGCATTCTGGTTTGATTTTTGGGTGCTCACGCATCCTAACTGGCAGTCTGGTCTAGATTTCTTTTGCCGTTTCCATGACATAATCAACCAACCATTATTTCCAGCCACTTCCGCCTTGTTCTTTGAACTGGGCGCTGCAGTGGTTACCCTTTACCAAATGAATGTGCAATCAGTAGCTTGCTTTTTGTTGTTTGTTTGGTCACTTTCAAATTTTGGGAGAAGTATCTTCCCTACCTTGGGAAATCTTCTTCAATCCACCCAAGCTTCGCGGATTGTGGCTCCTTCTCTTTCCACTAGCCCGGAAGAAAGCTTGAGTGTCCCTTCCCAGGAAATTGCCAATCAAGTCCTTGATGCACTTGCTGAGGTGCAAATGCGTACAGCTATTGCACTTAATAATGCTTCCGCATTATCTCATGCCCAACAAGGGCTTGCATTGTTAGACGCTGTGGATGGGGATGCCCGCCGTTAGGTTAGAGGACTTTTGCGCTCTTCCTCACAAGCAGGAGACCCCACCCCACTGATGGCTGTCATATCGGCTTCCCTGAAACCCCCTGCGTCACAATTGGACCACCTATTCAGACTGATTTATGCCATGGCTGAAGCTCCTATCCTGGTTTCTTTGATCTCTACCTTCTGTGAACTAGCCCCCACGTCAGGTCTCTCTATTGATATGCTTCAGGCAGTCTTTAGATCAGGCTTGGATTTAGTTTCCGCTCATCACGAGGTCTGGTCCACCGTCCAAGGATCAGTAGATCAAATATGTGCCACCGCGACCACCATCAATGCCTTCCCCCGCCATGTTACCTGGTATCAAAAGGGGAATAATATGATTGGATTATCCAAAGTAGATGCAGATGACGCGCCTACCTTCAAACTAGCAGTAGATTTGGGTATTGATCCTGCTGTAACCCTATGTCCAAGTTGGCTTATACAGAGTCACCTATAAATGAATCTGTTATGGCCCAGATGAAGGAAGTCATTTCCCCCGCCCTTGTAATCCCAATTTTTGCTCCAGCAAAAGCCCCAACCTTACCCCCAATATGCCAGTTATTTCTTCAGTCACAAAAGAGTCGGTCAAATCTTCCAATAAACAAAACTTCGCTTATTTCTTATTGCCTATGAAGATCAGTTTCAGCTCGCATTATGTCTCCTTCGAGGCCCTGGTGGATAACGGAGCTGCAAGGAGCTTCATGAGTGTCGAGTTGGCTCAACAATTAGAACTGGAAATGGATGTGGGTTCCTAAGTGATGGTAGCCTCATCTGCTTCCCAGACCTCATATGTCATTTGATGACCAGTACCTTTTCAATCCACCATTTCAGTTTCTGTGATCGTTTTTGGTCATGCTGAACTTGGTGTTTTTGGTGATCTTAGGTGTGGGGTGGTGGTGCCAACAACATGTTAAGATTCACTTGGAGTCTAATATGTTGTTGTTTACCAATGACCATCTGGAGGGAGAATTTCCTTTGATCAACACCCTTAAAAAGACACAAGGAACCAGTTCTATCACTTCCCTAGTCACTTCTGTGGGCATCCTGGCTGATTTTCCCAAGAGCTTAATGTGCTATCAAAGAATCTTCGACTTGGAAAAGGCGGATCGCTTGCACCCACAAACTAGGTTAGATTGTGGGTTTCAAATGACCGTGGAGTTAATGAACATCAACTGTCCGTTGTATCCCCATACAGCGGAAAAAGAAGTTGCACTCAATACCTGGTTGGACGATATGCTGAAAAAAGGGTGGTTGTTCAAGGAGACCTCACCCATCGCCTCCCCCATCATCTTCTCCAAAAAAGCAGATGGTTCTCTCCATCCCTGCATGGATTATGGCCACTTAGTAAAATAACGGTTTCTGATCCCTACCCCTTGCCTCTGGAGCAGACAATCATCCAGGCAATCGCCAAATCCCATGTGTTCTCTAAGCTGGACTTGGTGAACGCCTTCAACCAAATTTGGGTAATGAAAGGGCAGGAATGAATTAACAGCGATCCAGATGAAGCGTGGCATTTTCTAATTCCGTGTAATTCCTTTTGGGCTGAAGAATGCTCCCGTTATGTTTCAACATATGATTGACAATGTACTGGGTGACCTCCAGTTTACCTGTGCAGTTGCATACATTGATGATATCCTGGTTCACTCCCCGACTCCCAAACAACACGCTATTGACTTGGAAGCAGTGGTGGCCGCCTTGCATAAGGCAGGCTTGTTCATCAAGCCTTCCAAGTGCAAGTTTTATAAGGAGTAGGTTACCTTCCTCAGGAACCTCATTCTCAAAGACAGTTATGCAATCCCTCCCAACAAGCTAGACGCGATCTGAGAATGGCCAACCCCAATTATGCAGAAACAACTTTGGAGTTTCTTGGGAATCATCATTTTCCTAAAAATTTTCCCCGGAACTTTCCCAACTGGCTGCACCGCTCCACCCCCTTACAGGGAAAAACATACCATTTTTCTGGATGCCCAAATGCCAGCAGGCGTTCAAATCAATCAAAGAGGTGGTCATGCCTCCACCCATTTTGAAGCACACTGATCCCACTAAGCTGTATATTGTTGCATGTGACGCCTTGTCAGTAGCAGTGGGAGCGGTGTTGCTTCAGGAGCATGATGGTTTAGAACACCCAGTCGCTTACTTTTCCTGGAAGTTCACAGCCATGGAGCAGCCTTGGGCCATATATGACAAGGAATTGGCAGCTGTTGCATGGGCATTAACTCATTGGCATATCTGTTGCAGGGTGCTCAACATGAATTAATGGTCTGTATGGATCACCAGGCCCTTTTGTATTTTCGCAAACCCCAAAAATTGGCACATCAGCAAACCCAAACCTATCAGGACCTGTGCAGTTTTAACTTTAAATATGAATTTGAAAAAGGTGCGCTCAATGTACTTCCTGATTTCCTAAGTCACAGCCCCGCCCACTGTTCCTCGGACCAGAGGAAGTGGACCTCATTACCATAATTCCTTCCTGTCGATTGTTCCCCCCATCATTTCATCCCACCTCCCAAATCCTGTCGATTGTTCCCCCATCATTTCATCCATTGCTTTGACCTCTGACACCCCGCTAGTAGCTCAGGTTTTAGCCAGTCAAATGGCCTGCCCTGAGGGTGTGGATTTGGTTGAGCAGTTGGCTCACCCGAGTCACAAACACTCCCTATACTCCTTAGAGGAGGGGCTCATTTACTTTTGGTCTCACATCTGGGTTCCCCCTCCTTTCTATTGGAGGTATTCTGCGCACATCACGATCCACCCACGGTCAGAAATCCAAGTAACAAAAAATGCATCAATTTTATCAAGAGGACCTTCAATTGGGTGGGTCTGACAAAAGAGGTTCTGGCCTGGATCGTCAATTGTTTTACTTGTTCCAGGTATAAGTCAGATCACTCCAGTAAAAATGGACTCCTGCACCCCTTACAGCAGGCAAAGGGCCCATGGACATTGGTGTCTGTGGACTTTATCGTCGAGCTCCCCTGTTCTAATGGGTTCACAGTGGTGATGGTAGTGGTGGATCGCTTCATGAAATTTTCCCTTTTTATTCCTTGTACTTCCGCGATTATGTCAGAAGAAACTGCCGCCTTTTGATACGCCATGTGTTTTTGATGTTTGGTCTCCCCCAGGAGATCATTAGTGAACGTGGCTCACAATTCACCGCGCGGTTTTAGAGTGAACTCCTATCAATCCTGAAAATATCCCCCTGTCACTCCATGGCGTATCATCCCCAGTCCAACAGACAGAACAAGCGTGTTAATCAGGTCCTTGAACAGTACCTGCGTTGCTATGCTGCAGCCACACAGGATACTTGGGCCGATGACCTTCCTCTCACTCAATTTGCATACAATAATGGGACCCATGCATCCACGGGGTTTTCCCCTATGAAGTAATGTTAGGTTATAATCCTTCATTTTTGATTGGGCCGTGCTTGCGACCTGAGGTTCAAGCTTCCACGGATCATGCTGCCCATATCATATTGACACAAGCCTTAGTGTGGGAACACCTCGCCAAAGCCATATATGACTACAAGTGGTTTACAGATTGTAAGCATTTTCCAGGTCATGATTTTAAGGTGGGCTCCCATGTTATGCTCAATACCCATCACTTAAGAATTCAGGCTCCTTCCCATAAATTTGCCAGTAAATGCTTGGGCCCCCATTTGGTGGAGGAGGTATTAGGCAATGGGTTGTTCCGACTAAAGCTCCCTGCATATCGGAAGCAGCATCCCATTTTCCATGTTTCCAAGCTGTCACCTTCAAGGGCACAACTCCCACAGAACTGGAACCAATCATTGTCAAAAATGGGGAAGAGGTCAAGGTAGAGGCTATCCTAGCATCCCAGAAATTCCAACATTCCGTACAATATCTCATAACCTGGAAAAGGTATCTGGCCTACAAAAGCAGTTGGGTCAAGGTGCACAATTGTACAAATTGCATAATCCTGGTTGAAGCGTTCCATATATCCCACCCCAACGCTCCTCGCCCCCTCAAAAAAGTTGTGACAATTATGGCACTCAAGTTACCCAAGGTGCACAAGAATGTGGCTCTTGTGAAGTTTCTCGGTGGTGGGGCCCTTAATTTGGAGAAAGAAAAGGGTAATGTAAGTCCTGAGGAACGTCCCCTAGGTGTTGATTGGGCCATTTTTCCATTCCTGAGCAAGAAGGCACTGAAGAGGATGGTGGTACCCCCCGTTACTCAGGGCGATCTTGCTCATGTAGTAGATGAGCGCTGGGTAACAGCTCTTCCGCTTCAGATTCCACCCCCAGTACCCACACTCACCTTGGCAGAACTGTTACAGGGAATCAGCGAAATCTGCGCTGAGATTGTCAAATTTAAATAAATTGGAATTAATTTTAGTGGCAATCTACCCAATGTTCATATCTCAAATGGCTGGAAAGGTATGAAGACTGTATTTTTGGCTGGAATGCCTGACAGTTTTAATTTGATTAACATGCCAATCGAAGGTTAAAACTTTTTTTTCTCATTGCAAACACTTTTGCAACCTATTCAATTCAAGACTGATCTAGTTTGATAATCTCACAGAGGAGATTAGTCTGCGCCCATGTCAGGGAGCAGTTGGGCAAACAAGGTAAGAGGAGCAGGTGGAAGGCCCGCGGCCTCCAACGTTCGAAAACGCCCTGGAGAATCTGGTGGAATTGACAAAAATCTTAAAAAACTGGCGGTTACGATTTCCCCAGAGATACTCACATGGCAAGCACGATGCAACCAGTACATCAACACGCCACACTCCCAACCACTTTTGTCAGTGGAATTTGGAGTCCGCGTGTATCTGGACATCCAAAAAACGGCCTTATGGGAAAAATTTTGTGAAGATGTACACAAAATTTTCCTGACCGCGGTGTACTTTGTACCTCACTCCATGTCACACGGTTGGCTGGACTTAAGTTTTGAGAGCAGAAAAGCAGCAGATGAGGCTGCAGCGGTGCGCGTAGTGATCAACCTCCCTGAAGGGCAATGGGTCATCGAAACCAAATGCACCAGATGGACAAAATCAAACAAAATTTTCCTCACGTTTGACTTTTTGGCTACTATGGTAAAACGTGACATTTTGGAACAACACCTGAAAGATGGTCTCACCGTATATGGTGAAATACAATATTTTGAAATGCAATGCTTCACACTGATGCCACACCTGTGCACTGGCAAAGCCATCACAGTTCTGACCCCAACTGAGGAGATTGCAAAGGACCTAACCCAGATCCCGCACTCCACTTTTATTGATATCACAGGGCATTCCACCCACCCATTCCAGGTGAACGTGGACAGCGCGCCCCCCATTTGCACCCACTGTGATGCGTTCGGCCACAAGGCGCATGCATGCCCAACAAGGAGGGTGTCACATTCCAAGAGCACCCCTCAGCGGCCATGGCCAACGGAGAGGCACACTACGAACCAACTGCAAGCACCAAGGATGCTTTCCCGTGGGGAGCACAAGGCTGCTACCTATTGGTAAAGCCTATCTCTCCGCAAGAATGGAAGAAGGATAAGCAGGCCCATAGGGCCGCAGCCAAGGAAACAGCCAAGGCCACCACCGCTATCCCACACTCACAACGCCAGGAGGACATGGAAACCTTCGTGGCAGAAGCAACTTGGGAATCCATCAACCAATCAGATTGGGAAGCTCATGCTGAGTGGGCCACTCAATACATGGATGCAATGGGAGACTTGATCTCACCCAATTGTTGCACCCAAGCTCCGGTTGAAACTGACTTGGGACCTATACCAACTGAAAATTTTTTTTGACCTGCTCAATGGTGCACCAAACTCATCTGCACTGCAAAAAATTTGTCCGACGTCGGGAAAACAAAAAGCGAAGGCCAAAGCCAACGCAACTCTTTCTGCAAAGATCAACAAAATCTCTGATAGTGTTGCTGCTAACACCCACACTGCTGTTAAAGCCCATGGGGACCTAGAAGAGGCTGGTGGCCTGGGGGCCCACCCCCTCGCACCTAAGGTGTGATGGGGGAAACCTTCACTTTAGGGACATTGAATATCACCAGACTCAAGGCCTCCCCATCCTGGGCTAGGAAACTGAGTTTTTTACAACACAATTTACCCGTGGATATCCTGGCCATTCAGGAGTCCCACTGTCCACGAGGTTCTGAGGAAACTTGGAAAACAATGCTTCTCCCATCCCTATCCTTTTGGTCAAAGCACTGTGGGGTGCTAGTTCAGAAAAATAATTTTTCAAATTTGTATCCTCAGAAACATTCCTAAATAGCTGAGTGCTCGTCATCACCTTCTCGTGGGCTGATGTAGTGCACGCAATCACCAACATTTATGCCCCAAACGGTGCACATGAGTGTCAGGAATTTTTCTCATCAGTCAAATCCCTCCCGCTACCCCCTGATTCTTTCCTAGTCGGCGACATGAACTGTTGGCTAACCTCACCAATGGACCGATGGCCTCCCTCACCCCATGCCCCACAGGGTCACGTTGAACTATGCATTCTAAAGGCCACCCTTGGGTTAATGGATGCGGTGCCATGACATGCCCCACTGCTCAAAAACATGACGCGTCCCCACGTCCACAATGGCCAATTAAGGTCCATGACCTGCATCGACCTTATTCTAACGCTGGCGAAATTCCAACCCCACATCTCCCACTTCACAACAATGAAAATGGAATTCTCTGACCACTGACTGGTCTCAATAATATACCACCTACCTGTCACAGTTGCCAAGGCCCCACATTGGTGCAAAATCCGCCCCCCCTGAGCTCGCGTCACCAGGATTTTCCACGTGGGTGGAAGAGGCAACTTTGGCAAAAAAGTTTATTGCACCGTTTTGTGCGGACCCCATTTCCACATGGGCAACTTTCAAAGAGGACACCATCCGCCACTCTCGCCATCTCTCCTCCAGATGCTCACGAGCCACATCAGTGGTTATCTCGCGTGCTCTGGCAGAATTGGCACACTTGGAGTCCAACATTCCAGCTACAGGATACAGCCCTTCATGGGGCCAGAAGTGGGCGTAGGCAGCCGCCCACCTCAACGCACTCGAAAGGCAACACAAACATCAGGTTTGTGTCCAATACAGGGCCACACGCATCACTAAAGGCGACAAGTGCACCGCATATTTCTTTAAAAAAATTTTGCACCACGCCAGAGCGTGGTCTGCACACAGGTGTGAAGATCAGATAATTCTATTGCGGATACACTGGCTGAAGTGGCAATCAAAATGCAAAAATATTACTCTGAGTTGTACTGAGCTGAACCAATTCAGCCAGCTGAAGTGGCGGAATTTCTCAACTGAGCTCATATCCACACCATTTTCTGATACCCAGAATTATTGAATTTAATTACTCTGAATGAATTATAGACAGCCATTCATGGTGCGCCAAACCAAAAATGCCCAGGCCCAGATGGCATTCCATATGAGTTCTACAAAAAATATTTCAAATATATAACCCATTGCTGCTTACCTCACTTAACCAAAGCCTGTTGGAAATGCGCCTCCTACCAGGAGAACATGAGGCCTTTACTGTCACACTCTTCAAGAAAGGGGATAAGCTTGACTTAGCCAACTGGCGCCCCATTTCTCTAACAAACACAGACACCAAAATTTTAACAAAAATTATGGCTAACCGATTAGGGACTGTAGCATCTGCCACCATCTCCCCAGAACAATTTGGTTTCATCCCCAGAAGGTTGATTTGGGATAACGTGCACTCTATGGCTAATGTATGTCAGTCCACAGCCTCTGGGGCACTTGTATTCTTGGAACAACAAAAGGCCTATGATAGAGTAAACTGGGAATACCTAAGGGCCTGCCTCCATCAATTCCGCCTACCCCTCGCTTCACCAACTGGGTGATGCTGCTCATGGAATCTGCAACAATGGCAGTGCGTGGCCCAGGCTTCCTAACGGAAGTAGTCCGCCCTCAAAGGGGCTTGCAACAAGGGGACCCCCTCAGCCCACTCTTATACAACTTCAGCCTTGACCCACTACTGCGAAATGTGAATGCCCAACTCACTGGGGTCCATGTGCCAGGCCAAGCCCCAGTCAAAATATTGGCGTTTACAGATGATTGTGTGGTTGGGGTGTCTAATAATCAAGATGCACGCGCGCTTGAAGCTCTCATCCAGGAATATTCCCAGGTAAGCAACGTGGCACTGAACGCCTCCAAAACTGAAATCATCCTCCTTGGTCGGTTTCAGAACCGCTGGGCCCCAGCAATTAGTTCCCAACCCGGCCCATCTGCTCACCCACGTCCACGCCTTACTAACTCAACACACACCGCTCCACTGGTGCTCCCCTTCGTGCCACGCCCTACCATAGGACCGGTGCGCCATCTGGGCGTGTGGATGGAGGCAGGCGGATACGCGTCAGCAGTAATGGAGTGCCGTATTCTGGACATCGTGACGAAGCGAATCGCCTCTCTCAGAGCCCACCCTACTTCCCTGACTAGCAGGGTTGTTTTAGCCAACTCTATGCTCCTATCTAAAGTCTGGTTTGGAGCCCATGCCATCCCCTTCTCCCCAAGCTTCTTCAAATCCTTGTATGCCTTGCTACAAGGATGGCTTTGGTCAGGCCGCCCTCCACCAGTGCGGCTAGAGGTCATGTTTGGCCCTCATCATCATGGTGGCATGGGCCTGCTTGACTTCAAAGCCCATGCTGCCAAGATCCTGGGCACCTGGATCGCGGCCGTCACCGCTCCCACACTCCCATCCCAACACTGGTCCCACGCAGCCTGCTCCAACTTCTCCCAAGCCTTGGGCCTCAACAATCCATCAAACCCCCACTCCCTGATGATATACCTCGCATCACACACATCGGCCACAGGTCCTCACGGGACAAAAACCCACTACAAACGAATCCTACTCTCCATGTGGAGCGCAGAGTGGAGAATTCGTATTAGCAGACATACAACCCAAAGAGGCAGCCCCTCTCCTCAGTTCACACAAGAGGTACAGGGGCTACCCATCCATGATGGCGTGATCCCCATTCGGCCCCATGTCCTATCCAGAATGGACTACCTGGACATGATGGACATCCCTTATTCCATTGAGACCCAAAAAACAATCTGGAAATATGTACATCACCCTCTGTTGCAGCCTCAAGTCCGCTCCCATGTGTGGCGCTGCCTGAGGCGGGTGTATCGTAAAGCTGAGCGCTCTAACGCTTTACACTCATCCTGTGTTGTGTGCGGCCAGTATGGAACGCTGTTCCACCGCCTGGAGAAGTGCCCCACCTCTAAAGTGATATGGCGCGAAGCTCAACGTCTGCTAGGCCAGGATCAAACGCATCCCTTCAGTCTGTCAAGAGATATGTTTGCTTCATCAATGGCCTCCCCCCTTCCACCCTCCCTCCGTGCTCTGGTGGTTGCAATCACCATGTGGACCATCCACACGATTGACTAGATGCCATCGCAGGCTCCACCCCCACCCTCCCAGAAACTGTCCACAGATTCCGGTCTCATTTGGCGGACCACTTTCAAGCGTGGATGTTTGGATACCTCCCACCGCGTCGCCAACAGCTGGTCTCCTCCTGGTTCCCAGTCTGGTTCATCAAATCAGACCCCTTCCTCCACACGTGCTCAATAGTGGCTACGGCCCCTTTACACGTTCCCTCCCCCTCCCCATAAGTGGCGTTCCCGCTGGCAACAAGAGATAGCATCGCTTCTCTGGGGTGCCTCCCCCAGTACTAAGTTTATCTGTCCTGAGTCATATTTGGAAGTGTCCATCCCATGGTCGGCTTTCCCCACAATAAAAATATAAATATAAACATGCCAATAGAACAAATCACCTCCCTACCAAAGTCATCAGTAATCATCCTCAATGGGCAGGCTATATCATTGGATGTCATTGATGAGGGTTCAAAGTCCCCTGTTGATAATTCAGGCGTTGTGGCCAATGCAATGCCACTGACTGAACAAATGGCCCACCAACTGAGCACGGGTGGGTTGGGCATCCTGAACCTGTTCCCAACCAAATTGACCCGCCCCTATCTGGGGTGGCCTTGGGGGATTCCAGCCGCTCATTGGGCCAAACGCTGTCACACCAACTGTCAGAAATGTTGCTGAGCCTCAGTTTGGATGTTTAAGATTGAACTGACAGCGACTTGGCCCACTGCCAAATTTTTTGATGTTGGTATCCGGGAACTAACCCACCCATTCCCAAATAATTCGCTAGTTAGGTAGAAATTGAGGGTCCTGATCCCAGCTTGTCACTACCCCAATTGACCACTATTTAATCAATTGCATTGCACTGAGAAAATTGTTGGTCGATTTTCTTCCTTTTCCTTCAATAAAAATTTTGCCAAATAAAAACCAATCAATTTTTATTGCATTGCTCCCTCTGGCCACATCCCTGATGGCGTTTCACTGGCGTCCTGTTGATCTGTATACCAGATGGACTATACCAGTACTTATGGCACTATGGCCCCCTCCGTCATTGATTGGATTCAGCAAGTCAGATATTTTGGCACTATAACCCTGCTATCATGAACTTCTGGCAACAGTACACGGGGATCATGTGGCCTTACATCCACCAACTGCAAGCGAGAATCCGTCTCCTTGCCTCCCCAGATGAAATGACCCCATATGTCAATGAACTCATCAAAACTAATTCTATGATCCCACCCCTGCAGCAAGTCCCCTGGGTCGGGGATGGGACATTGTGGTTTGTTGTTGGGATCATACTCACTTTTGTTCTACACCAACAATTCGTTATTTCACAATGCCTGGCTCCATATCACATCATTTGGTTGGCAAAGCCTCTGGCATTCTGGATTGCTTTTTGGGTGCTACACATCCCGACTGGCAGGCCAGTCTAAATTTCTTCTGCCATTTCCATGACACATACCACTACTATGGCGAGGGCCAAAGATGACATCCAGGTGTACAGGGAAAGTGGTGCCTTACCAAAGCCACCCTTGTTGGAGGGCACACAAAGAGGAGAAGAAAGAGGTGAAAAAGTGATAGCATGGGCCACAAACCAGACTTTTGACAGGAGCATAGAATTGGCGAGCACAACCCAGCCTGTGAGGGTAGTCTGGTGGGCTCTGAGGGAGGTAATGCTCTTTGTGACATTATATAGGATTTTGTGCTCCATCACTGATGAGGCAAACCCTCCCGCCTCCAGCCACACTCTCAAATGGCGCACTGGACCAGCAGTGGGCCTTGGCATGAAAGGGAGTACAAGAGGGGTGGTATGAGGTGTTTGGGGCAAGCGAACCTGAAAGCTAGCTGCCAGAGCAGTCTGACTAAGGGGAGCTGGTGACCAGAGGGCTTGGTACCAGCAGAGGAGAATGATTTTGGTTTTGGAGGCATTAAGAGCGGCGTTACTGACCCTGGAGTAATACTGTATTTTTGTCTCCAGCGCACGTGCATCATAGTTGTCAGACACTTCAATCACACAACTGCCAATGAATCCCACCATCTTAGCATGATCTTGGACGTGCACAAGGACAAAATCAAGGCGTGCATTCACAATTCATAAAAGTGGGTTGAGGCTGAAGTTGTAAAGTAATGAACCTAAAGGGTCCCCTTGGCGGAGACCTCTTTAAGGGTGACCCATATCAGTGAGGAAACCAGGGCCACTCACAGCCATTGTGGCAGACACCGTGAGCAACATCACCCAATTTATGAACCAGTGGGGGAGGTTGAATCTGTGGAGACAGGCTTTGAGTAATCCCAGTTGACTCTATCATAAGCTTTTTGTTTATCTAAGAACAAAAGCGCCCTGTAGCCGTGGATAGGCAGACATTGGCTACGGTGTATATGCTGTCCCATATTGACCTCTTGGGGATAAAAATGAACTGCTCAGAGGAGATTACTTCAGAGGCAACTTCCCCTAGGCAGTTGACCATAATTTTAGCAAATAACTTAGTATCTCTATTAGTAAGTAATATGGGCGCCAGTTCGCCAAGTCCAGCTTATCCCCTTTCTTATACAGCGTTATCATATAGGCTTTCTGGCCTCAGGAAGCAGAAATGTTTCTAAAAGACATTTGTTCATTGAGGCAAGAATTAGCAAGGAAAAATAATTATAATTTTTTTTGTAGAACTCATACGTAATCCCATCTGGACTTAGAAACTTTTTGTGTAGTGCACCGCATTTGTCATACCAGAGTTTGTCATGAGTAATTAAATTCATTAACTCCAGGTATCAGGAAATGGTGCAAATATGTGCATCATTGAGAAACATATCAATTGCAGCAGGTTCGACTAGTTTTGACTTATTTGAATTGGAGTAAAAGTTTCAAACTTTGACTGCCACATCAGCTGGAGTGTCTGCAATTGAGTTAAACAGATGCCTCATTTGTGTGCAGTCCAAGCTCTGTTGTGGTGGAAAGAACTTGCAGAAAAAGTAGATGAAGCAAATGTCACCCACTGTCATATTTCTCCTTGTACTGAACACAAAAAGAATGTTTGTGTTGTCTTATCCGTGCGTTGAGATGAGCAGACACTTCTGCCCACTTATGGCACCATGCTGGTCTGTATCCTGCAGTGGGGACATTGGACTCCAGGTGGGCCACTTCTGCTAGCATGCACTTAATGATTGCCGAGGCAGCCTGAAGATGTCTGATGAGATGTGGCTTTACTGAAGGATGGTGTTTGTTTTGAAGGCTGAGCAGGTAGAAAGTGGATCACCACAGAACGGTGTGGCAAACTTGGTGCCAAAGTTTTGGTGTCCACCCATGCGGAAAACATGGGTGACATAATCTCAGCTGGTCATATTTTGCACCATTGTGGCGCCTGTGCCACTGGGCTTGATAAAGTGAAGGATATTGACACCATCCTATGGTCAGAGAAATTAATTTTCGTCATTGTAAAGTGTGCAATCTGGGGGCAAAAGTTCAACTGGATGAGAATGAGGTCAATTTAGGACATATGCCTCACCTGACTGTTGTGCACATGAGGATGGGACATATTGGGAAGCAACGGCGAATGCTTGAGGAGAGTATCAAAAATATCTAAGGTAGCTTTAGGGACGTGGAGATCGATGAGACCCTGCAGGGTGTAGGCGTTGAAGGCCAGTGGTCGGTGGCCAGGTTGGCCCAGAAGTTCATGTCACCCACCGCAAAGGGATCAGGTGGAAGTGGGAGGGAAGTTACAGCAGAGAGGAAATACCAGTGAGCCTGCGCACAGGTTGGGGCGTAAGTTTAATTATAGCATGCACTTCATTGTCCCATGAAAAGGATATGATCAGAACACAACCACTAAGATACAATTTTTTAGATATAAAATAAAAAATATGGGACGCATGTATAAGAACCCCCTCAGTGCAGCAACTAAAAGGAAAGGGAGGGGAGGAGCATGGTTGCCCATGTGTCCTCAGCACCATGTGGACAGTGGGATTATTGAATTGCCAGGATTCCACAGGTGAATTGTTTTTTAAAAAACTCAGTTTTCTAGATGGGGCGGCGAGGCCTTGAGTCAGCAATGTTCAACATCCCTATTGTAAGGAGACCCCATTGTACCTTAAGTCAATGGGAAGGGCCCCCTTACCCTTCCTGCGCTGCTTGTTCAGCATGCAACTTGGCCAATTGTGTTGGAAGAAACTAAACTATAGTTGTCCTTAAGGACTATATCAGTTTTTTAAATTTATCAGTTTTGGGTTTCAACTTGGACCAACTTTTCACATTGAGGTGCACTTGCGGTGCGCCATCAGAGGTTGATACAATTTCGGGGGAGGTTGAGTTGATAGAGTCAGTTAAGTTTGGTATGCAGTAACTTTGCATATGTGAACCTGACTCAAACACCTGGTCCACAGGTTGGTGGGCCCAATTTGATTGATGAGCAAATTTCGAGCTGCTTCAGTTGCAAATGACTCAATGTCAGCTTGGTCTGGACAGGCAGGATCACGGAAGCTGATTAATCCATTGCCTTGGCCATGACTCTAAGGCTTTTTTGGCCTTTTTGCGCTCTTATGGGGACACAGGTTTAACCTGAATATAACACCCTTGCACACCCCTGGGAAGGTGGCATCAGTGTCAATGATGGGTTTGTAATGAGAGTTGGCACTTCCCATTGCATCTGGAAAAATTCTCACTGAGTGATCCACTCTCCGGAAGAGCAGGTATGTGATTTATGGCCAAAAGCATGACAATAGGTGCAGATAGGTGGTGCACTATCCACTTTAATGTGGAATGGTGTGGGATCCACCGTCATATGCCACAAATTTATTGTTCAAGTGAGGAATTTACCTTTTAAAATAAAAGTAATAAATAACGCTTTGTTAAAGTTTTTATGTTTTTTATTGTTTT